>JAQQRF010000967.1:0-20218 GCA_030523145.1 Trissolcus brochymenae
AATCAACTTACTACACTCAGAGACACAGGAAACGCAAAAACTTGTGAAAACTTCTATGTGTACTAATAAAAAATGTAAATTCTGAATTTAATTTTATAGCTAGTAATCAAGTTTATCAATTTTTTTGAATACAATTCGTCTTAATATTTTTTCAGCTTTGGTATATTTGAAATCTGATACAGATGATATTTCTATACTCATGATCTGCGACAACGAATCAAATAGATTGGGTATGCGTTCAAAAAAAAAAATTTATTTTACTGTTTTTTAGTTTTATATATTTAGATATCTAAATTTCAATCTAATTCCTTTTTAGAGTCTCGTTTACTTAAAACAATTTACAATTTGAAAAGCTCTATTCGAACCAATTGTGATCTCATCTATGCTTTCCTTGAATGCGAAAATGGGATACTATGTCTGCATCACATGAAATCGTGGAAACTTACTTTCCTCTTAAAACAATTGATAAACATAAAGAACTTGAAGACATTTTACGCAAAGATACGCAGAAGAAGAAGCAACTGGTATTTACATTCAACTCATAATTTACACTAAATATTAAAAAAAGTAATAATAATTTATTGCATTCAAAAATTGTCGTTCTGAAATATTACAGTCGGAGTACATGGCAGCAGAAGGAGGAAATAATTACAGATCTATGACATTAAAACTTTTGAAAAATATATTTAATCGGTCTGTTGTACAAGTCAATTTTACGTGGGCTGGATCAAAAGAAAATTCATCTTTTCGTGATTTGCAGATTGTCAAAATTATGGAAGATTCTATAATAAATAAATTTCCAGCTCAGTCTAGAACTGATATAAATGCAATCTTAGAAAACTGGGTGAAGAACTCTGCGTTGGTTGTTAAAAATAATAATTAATCGTGCGAAAAAAATCTTCGAAATGTATTTACAATCTATGTAATGAATAATGATAAATATAATATGTTTCATAGTTCTATTCCAGTTGACATTCTTTTCGGTTCTATATTTAGTTCTCTTTTTTCTAATCTATTCAATTTTTTATTCAAAACAATTTTAATATTCATGGCTTTATTATTTTATTATATTCACTGTGAATGGAGAAAAACAACGTTTTTTAAACGTTGCCTAAAAATGTTTCCTATCCGTTAAAAACACTAATTCTGATCAATCGTACTGTCGATTCAACATCCGAAGGTTATGGCTCCTCAACATTTATAAAACCGTTTCTAAGCTGCTTGACAATGTTAATCGAAAACATATTGTAAACTATAATTCAACTACCCGAACGCGACATTCAACGGTTTTTTGGAGTTTTTCTAAACGTTTCATGCAAACGAATTGTACACCACTTCCATTGTTTTTAACAACCATTTCTAGACGATTAATAATTGCCCAAGTTCCCTATGGGCAAATATGGAAAAAATGAGGGTTTCTATTTAAGATTTTTAAGTTGCCCCCGCCCCCACCCCCGGGGGCGGGGGCTGGGGGGTCAAGTTGGGTATCGTTGGATAGGTCTTCGAAAAATATTTCATACGTGTATTTTTGTTTTCCACATTTGTTGTAGATTTCGCGAATTATTTGACCGTCCCGGAACTTTTTTGACACCCTGCATAACACATATATAACAATTATTTAAAAAAAATAGTCCTTTAACTTGGATGCATGCGCTCATTTACCTAGCAAGCAATGAGTTTGCGATTAGGTTATGTTGCGTGGCATTGCGCGCATAGTAATTTTTTAGGGAAAAATTTTTTGGGCCTTAATTAACCAGTTTGTCACTGTAAGTTATTTGTTCATAAATAAAATTCCCTCGATACTTTTACCGATTGAAAATTTGATCGCGGGTTTAGCGTACCGTCAACTTGAAAAAATAATAACAATGTTTTGCTTAACAATTAGTGTATTGTTTTGTGCTTATGGATAATAGAAACTTAAAAACTATTTAGAGAAAAATTGGGAAGTCAATTCGTACTCAGGAACTTGAGATATCGCGAGTTGAAGTTACAAAATGCATTAAAATTTGATGTTAAAAGAAGGGTTTTTTTATTGTTTATTTTGAACAAATCATTTTTTATCACGAAAATCCTAAATATAAAAAAATGCGCATTTTCATCTTGCACAAAATATTATTTGTTTTTTCTTTAAAATTTGTTTCTTTTTCTCTCAAAATTCCGTTGATCTCACAATACACTTGTCTACGTTCAAACGTAAGTGCCCTTTTAGAATCCGGAAGTTCAAGTGATGTACTTAAGAGGATAGCTCAAGTCCTATGATACCTCCGAAACGAGTTCAGTTTGTGAGCTAACATTTGATAATTTTTTACAACAAACAACATATCAGCAGATTCTTTCAATAACGAAGAACTTTTGAAGAATAATAAATGTAACGATTATTGTTTGTGAAGGTACACATTGCTATTATTAATAAGAATCTACTTATATTATTATTGAGCAAACGTTAAGTTAATAATATGAAAGATATCATTCGTTAGAAGTATAACCATTTTTATATAAAATTGAGTTTTCAAAATCAAATTTCTTTCTTGTTTGAAATTGTTTTGTTGAGAAAAATGTCGTTTTTTCTTAATAAAAAACTACATTAAAATAATAACTTCAATGAAATGATGTGCGTGAAGCATCTATAACGGTTCATTATGATAATACCAGACAAAGGCCTGAAGAATCGAAGATATTGATGTTGATGAATTCCGATTAGAAACTCTTTAATTCCCAAGTCAACATCCGTTAACTGTTAAAATCAGTGATGTCGATCACAATTCATACATATTAGTGCAGCGAGATGAATCTATGTAATGTATTGACAGTTGTTTGATAAAAAAATTAATATTTTTGTTATGAAAGTCAAAAAATTTACACAAAATTGGATTTAATAAATTACCTTAAATCAATTGCTATCAAAAAATAAAAATTTGTTTTCTCAAACATTAGATTCATATCGAATAAGGTAAATACTTATTGCGGTTATAGTGTCCTTAATTGTATTAGGTTCGATTAAATTGAATTTCAATTCAAATTCAAAACTGAGGGTTACATAAAGCATTTATTTAAAATCAATGTATAATTAACTCTTTGTTGATTTGCATTATAAATAATTTCAAATTTGCCAAAAAATGTTATCAATGTTGAACTAAAATTATCTCAAATTGGTACCTATAGCACAAACTGGTACGCTTGCCTTATTAATAATATATATAATTAAATATATAATATTTGCGAATCAGTTTTGATCAGTGAACAACGTCTGTCGAATTTAATTTTCAAAATTACATTATGTCAGTAAACGCATTTACAACAATGAACTAAACTGAGAAGCAGAGGGCGAGAGAAAATGGAGTGAAACGTAAAAGCGGATCGTGACAACTAAAAGCTACGATCGATGAAATACACAAAAGGCATTTGACATTAGCAGCGTTAGTTCTTTCTTCCGTTCCATAAGACTAATGTCGGCTACGATGTGTTTCATCTTAATTTCGGTGATTAAATTTGTAGTTTTAACGTATTCGAGTTAAATTCTCGTAAATTTGACGACCACTTGCACGAACAATAAAATTGCATTATAAACGGAGAAATACGCGACATTTAGAAAATTATGATTTGTGAAATTGATTTGAAGTTAACCCAGTCATGTCAAAAAAGTTGAACAAACGGGTAAATAAAATTCTGAAAATAGAAAAAAAAACTAATTTATCGAAATTAATAAATGTCATTTCAGCAAGGGTTTTGACTTTTTTCACTTTATTCACTTTAAAATAAATTAACGCCCAAAAAGATTGTATGTTAGCATCAAAGTTTTGCTTGAAATAACATCATTTGACATTATTCAGGTGACGACATTTAGATTACAAACAATTTACAGAATCAAACATTTTCCATAAATTCAATGATGTTTATTGCTTGAAATATTAAACGTAGTTTTGTAAAAATCCAACTCGATAGAGATTGTTTTTGCTCCATTTGAATCGAATAATCATGAAGTGCTTTTTTCATCAAACGTAGCACCATAAAGAAAAAGATGCAAAAGCATTGAAGCATAATATAGTTCCCCCGTCCCCGGCCCAGTCCCACGCAACACTAGGTGATTGACATGGGTGTTTCGGTAAGCAACCAGAGCATATATTTCATTCTGAAAACTCGTCACGAAAAGAAACGTGATAAGCAAAAACTGAATTAAAAAACTAAACTTAACCCGCTGGATGGACTGGGGTATGTTGATATTTGCTTTAATCCTTATACGAAATACGCCCATGAACTCTACGAACCAAAAGTAAACAATGTGAAAAGTAAGTCAACAATATTATCCTGAAGTATGTACATTATTCAATATAATTTTTATTTAAAACAGATTTTTGTTTCAACAACCATGCATTTCCTTCACTTTCAATATTTGATATAATATTGCATATTTTAATTCTATAAATTGAGTAATGAATGAATGAAAAAAGAAATTTGACTTATTAGTTCGATTAAAAGTTTTGAAACAAATGTAGATTATAAAATATTAATTTCAAATTACGTAAGTCCTGCTTAAGGAGCAAATTAAATTTCAATATTATAAAAATCAGAATAAAAATTTTGAATAAAAATCTTCACTTTAATTGAATTGAATTTAATTGAATGACGGTCAGTCGATAAGCAAATAATTTCTGGTGAACGAAACAAATTCAGTTTGAAATGTGGACTATTAAGTTCTTTTTTGAAAAGAGTACTTTGCACCAAATCCCTACTATGTTAAAAAACTTCATCCAACGTACCAATTGTTTTCCAAAGTAAGTAACCTAAAGTTAATCGCCGGCAGACCAAATAAGTATAGGTTCTAGTACACGACTAGTATTATGGAATGTATCGCAAAAGTTTTCTGTAACGCTTAAAATTATCCGCATTACGTAACATCTGTTCCTTCTTTAACGAAAGTATCAATGAACGCAATAATTGGCAGTCAATAAAATGCCAAGTTTTTGTTTGCCAAGTATAATAATGAACTGCGGCACTTTATTGGCATTAAAATAAAGAACAAAAAATTTTCCAAATCCTCAAGCATGAAACACTATTCAGGCTTTTTGCTTTTGACAACATTTTTGTAACTCTCTTATTCCACTGTGATTCATTATTTCTATTAATCAATGTTTATTTACTTCATAAACTGATTTAATAATATAATTATGATGTAATAGAAAAAAAACGTTGTATATATTCATTCATAATGTGAATAAAATTGATTTAGTTTATTAATATAATTTAAACTGGGGACTTAATAAAGAGGGTTGGAATTATTACATGGAAATGTATAACATAAGAAGACTATTTTGAATTGTTAGTGCAGATGAGCAATATATATCGGATATCTGGATGTCTTCGTGACAAAATGGATGAGAGTTTGGCTCCAATAAAATTTAGTTGTGCATTCACTGAACTAGCAAGATTTATTCCATAGCTGAGTCTACCATACAAACGTGTCGCTGTTCGGGTATTAAACATTCCAAGCATCGCAATACCGGTGCGATGCACGTCTTTGGTCTCTTATACCAATATACGTATATTCTTGTGTGAGTTCAGGTGTAAAAGATGAGTTTTCCACACATGTTCACAAGTATATAACTATTTTATCAATGAGTGAATGTCTTGCTCAAGTGTTATTGTTCTATCGCTATAAGTCTAATGTTATTGTCATTAACTTTGATAACCACTGTTTATATAAATGATTTACATGAAAAACAAATCAAAACATAATTTTTGGTTTTTCAAAACTTAGAAAATACAAAAAATTTTGTTGCTTGTATAAAATTTATGTAAATAATGCAGCACAATGCGGAGTTAGATTTGCATAAATTTTGTGTATAGCATTTATGTGAAGTTTACAGAAAATTTACATAAATCTAGCTATCAGGGAATGTATTGCACTGAACATTATCATTGCCCAACTTGTGAATTAATTGCTTGTAATAATAAACAAATAATACGATTGTAATCATCGTAATAAACCTATAACTCAACTGACAATATTCTGTTCAATAAATAATAAATCGATTGTTAATTGTCGATGATTATATATATATATATATATATATAGAGTTACATTTATTTTAATTTATAAATATAAATAAATATAGATGTAATTAAAAGAAATGTTTTGAATAAAAAAAAACAAACAAATGTCCAAAAATATTACAAAAATTGTTCATTTTTATTTAAATGACAAAACAGAATGTTATTGAAAACATAAACTCAAGTTGCCGGGCGCATGCGCATAATTATCACTTTTAGTCCTGTTCAAATTCCAATCTGTCTCAATGCTTAGTAGCAATAGGGTGGTCTTGATTAATGGTTTTGAAGAGTTTTGTATGTCTGTGGTTTGAGTCAAGAAAGGACAAATGAACAAGGTACGTATACATCTGTGGATAATAAGGTAAACATTATGCTCTTCAAATAACTACAAATAAATATTCAGAGTAATAATATTATTATTTTTTTTTATGTATAACCGTGCAAAATGATTATAAATAAACTTCGTTGCTAAGTCTTATATTAAGGTTTACTGTTAATTATGATAATTATTCGCTGAACTCCAAGACATCAAATTAGAATAAGCTTAGAAATGTTCAGTTGTTTTCTCTCTTTCAGTGGGGTGTTATAAAATTCAAAATTAAACGCTGCGGAACACCTGCTGCTCTGTGTCGCAGAAATCTGCGCCAAGGACGCCCTCTAATTCGACCGATGATAGCCCTAGTTCATAAAAGACCTCGAATAGCTCGGTATGTGTCTCAACTGCGTAAAATCCGACCACAAGAAGCTGATCCATGTCGACAAACCTTTTTGACTGGATCATCAAAGACAGCAGAAGAATATGAACAGCCTGAAAATTCAGAAAATAATAATGATATGGAAGTTAAGAAGATAAGTAACTCAAACAGGAACCAAGATGCATTCTTGATGGAGTGGCAATTATCACAAAATTTTAAAGAAGAATATTTCCAACTAGACCAATTAACTTTATGAATATTTATGCAAATTATTATTTTTTATTAATATACTCGAAAAATTACAATTTTGATAAATTAATTAAAATAATCGACTTGAATTTGAAAAAATGTTTATAATTTGGCGATCAATTTATAACTTCATGTCTAAAAAGTTTGATTTTGTGATCACAAAACATGTTATAATAATGAAATTGTAAGTTTTTGAATTCTTAACCCAAAGAATTCTCTTTGCCGTTTTTGAATTCTCTTACCCAAAGAGATTTGATTCATAATAAAAGTATTGATGCTTATTAATTCTACTTTCATTAATTACTCTTACTTGATTGCTCAGTTTCATACCTCACAAAATTATTCTATTATAAATAATGAATGAAATGTTCCAACAGAAGAGAACCACAACATAATATATTCAATTCCTCCGAGTTTAATTTTTTACAGTGGAAAGAATGGGAATCTCATATTTATTCATTCCTACGATTCTCTGATTAAAAGCAACTGTTTGACTGTAATACTAAGTTGATCCAAATGAAAAAAAGTATGAATGAAACGGCAAAACATTAAGAGGCTACACTATAAAAATAAAGAAAAGCAGTGGGGTGCATTCATTCGCAAGCTTTCAAGCTCTTCGCGTTTCAAACCAATGCTGAAAATATCTACTTTCGCTATGTGTCTGTGACCACAATACACATTGTAAGAATCGCTCGAGTGAAACCATTTATTCTGTAAATAATATTGAACTCCAGGAAACTCTCCAAATTCACTCTGAGAGACGTCTTAGCCCCCGGACATTATGCTCTCAAAAACGTGTATTTTGCATGCACTTTACGTGTAAAATGCAAACGAATTTTGTTCCACTCAAATAGAAGCTGACTTAACACCGCCCAGAAAGCAACGTGATATCACATTAAAAGACTATTTTCAACAGAACAGGTTAAAATTATTAAATATTAAAGTATGTGGTCTCAATTGAATCAAATGAAATTCTTTAGCGTCGATCAACACATTTTTTATATTAAATTCAATTTTACACTCTGTTTTCCATTGAAAATATCAAGAGAAATATTTATCTTCAAAACAACATTGATTTATGAAATATTATTTATTCTTGCAGGTGCCATTTTTTTGATAAGAGTGCTACTTTGCTGAAAGTGATCAAGTTTGTTGCATAAAAGGAGACTGGAATATTCATAACTTTTGCTGGTTCTTGACCTTCTTTCTCATAATGAAAATCTTATGCTTTGCAACGAATGTAAAAGTTCTATCAACTGAGTGTGTATTGAACGAGTAGAACTTTCAACTGGGTTTTGTGTACCACCAACTTTTGCACTCTCGAAAAATCACACGCGTTCCACTACTTCGGTCTAATCTTTGGTAAACCAGAGATATAAATTATAATAAAATAAAAAAATTTTGTTAGCAAAAAATGAAACAATATTTTTCAATTGAATAACAAAAATAAAGGGAACAATTAAACCGTTTGCGAATGAAAACTGAAAGTCAGTTTCTATGCAATACAAAACTTTTCATCTAAATCTTATCTTAATCGTGTTATAAAAAGTCTGTTTCCATCGATTCAGTTTAATCTTTTCAATAGATTTCAGAAAGTTTTCCGGTTATAAGAATCTGAGCGTACGATTGTACAGATTATTGTATGAAATATTTTCCCATGTAATTGAGGTCGAATCGCAATGAAAAAATGTATTTCATTTCCATGTATCACATTTTCAATGAGTATTGAAAACATACAAAATCTTAAATAAGTACTTTAATCATTAAAGCAATATTGTTTGAGCAATATTTGTTAGAAATCTAATATCATTCTACATTGCACAATTTCGAGCCATGTAAAACAAGCTATCAAACAATTTGCAAAACGTTACTTTGAATTCTTACATCTTTTCTTTTACAAATGTTATGTTGCGAGCACTATTTTGAGCCAATCTTTTCTGTGAAAAAAATATAGAAAAGGAAATCGCAAAGCTGAATACTTCGTTTGCATACAATATTAGAGAAAGTGGTTTTTCAAATCAAATCTTCTTCATATATTGATGGTATTCGCTCGGATATAAGTGTTTCGATAAATATTCAAATGCTTTTGCATGCGTTCGTTGCCTGTTTCTATGTTTTGTAATGATCAGTTATTTATGCTACTTTTTGGACTTTTTCTCGCCAAGGCTTCATTTCGGCACTGCTTCCATTTTCGCAACAGTCTTGCTCAATTTATTTACAACCCGAAACATCTGGTTTTGCAGCAAATCGCTATTCAACGCGCTCCTGTACATACGCTGAGTTAGATCTGTGCAGTTTCTTTTCACAGCATTTTGCCTCGATAAAACTGAAAAGGAAATAAGAAATTAAACACGCTTTTAAATTGCAAGAGCAATTTTATGTAACAAAAGTGTGTTGTCGTAATTTCTGTCGGTGAAAGAAATTTCCTTATAAAGTGAATTAAAAAAAGTCTATTTGAAGAATAAATTTTCTCTCTATTGAATACAGAAAAATAAAAAAAAATTGAAACAATAATTACTTGCGGTGTTTGGGCATTTATGTTTGATCAAAAAGACTCAGTCTGTTAGAGGATTAATCTAAGAAATACTGTGACGTGACTTGGGTGGGATCTTCTTTTTGTTTTATTATTTTTCTGCTATGTTTGTTCTGCGGAACAAATTTTCAAAGGATTCCTAAATAAATAAATGTGACTGCACAGTTGAGTCTACACGTTTAGTCAATATAACAATGTTATAATATTGCATGAAAATTCAGATCCTTGAAATGACTGCAACAAATTGAAGATAAAAGATTGCTCGTACGAATTGAGCAAATTCAAATATTCATTTATATTTTTTTCTTTTTCTTCGTAATTAATTTAAACTGTTCGATGATTAAATCACAATTAAGATTTCAAAGTTTAGCTCAAGTTTAAAGCACCAAGGAAAATTTTAACAAAGTTTTGTTGTTGTTTAATTTAAAAAAATTGCTTAGTTAAGTTGAGGGTTGGAATATCAACTTTGCAACTTTTTAGTTCGACAGGAAAAAAACAGAACTTACTTTAAACAAGAGACGAGTATATAAGGTATGATCTAAAAAGAAAATTATAGTCGTTAAACAGAATCATAGCATATAAAAATGAAAATAGCCAAATATCAAATTATATACAAAGTGTGTATTTGTTGCTCCTTATCATAAGATTACAGCATTCGGTCCAAAAACTTGCTACACAGTGAACCCAAAGAAAAATTTTTATCATCAGACATGTTTATTTATCGTATCAAATGGCATAATATTTATGAAAATGTCAACTTATAAAAAAAGGAAAACAATCAAATTGAAATTATTAAACAAAAATACTTTTTTTTCGTTTTTCTACAATAAGATACATATTTGTCGATGAAAGCCACCTGCAAACTTAAGATGGTCCATATGTTTTATCTTTTTTTTTGCGCACATAAAATACATCTATGCACGTTCTTATACATATCATATAAGTAGACTGAAAGCGGGTAATGCCGCGACACAGTTTCATTAATTGTCCTAACTACATGATGCAAATGAATTTGTACGTCGAAATGTAACAAGCAGGAAAACAACAAATGTAACGAAAATGATTCAATCAAATGTAGCGAATAGTCGCGGAACTACCCAGATTTACCCACAGTGTTCGAATATGTACATACACTTTTTTCTTATTAAAATCTTTATTGTTGCTCCTCATAGCAAATACTTAAATAATAATCAACGCAATGACAGTAGTATGAATTAATGAATAAAAAAATTAATATAGTAGGTAGAAACAAAAAAAGAGAGGGAGAGATAGAGAAGCGAAAGATCGACAGCGCCACCTGACTATGTATGGCTTGGAACATGTTCAAATGGCGCTATGAATTCAAAAGTATGATAGAGACGTAAGAGACCTATCTTATTCTACCAACTTTTCCTTCACAATTTCGGAATTGAATTGACGGCAAATGATTACAGCATACATTGAAACGCAACGGTATCTTTTGTGTTGGTATATCATGTAATAATCCTAAGTATAGTAGGTCGATGATACAATGATAGTCCGATCACTTGATTAATTAAAGTTTTCAAAGTACCAATTTGTGAGTTTGCGTGTGACAGTGAGACAATTATGACGTGTGCAGTAGAAACAGACAGATACGGACGTGTGAAAGAGACAGAATTTCAATAAGAATTAACAATGACAATGACATGTGACAACATAAACCTACACAGGAAATCATGTTTTCCGCAATATTACAAACGATAATCATTACCAAAAGCTCTACATAGTAGGTAATCACAATTTAGCGAATTACAGACAATTCTCATTCCCTTCGGTTTGCTCTCATTGACGCTGCCCTTGCTCTTTTTTTTATCCATTTGACTTGACTTGGCTCTGCACGCGAGCACGTTCAAGGACGGAAATATTTGATCTTCGAGTACAGAAAATTTAATTTCGCGAAGGCACGTTTCGGACCCGAAATCGTTCAGTTTAACACCAGCTTGTGCAACCATTCGAGTCGAAACAAAAACAGACCCCAAATTCACGTGACCTCGTATAATTTGAGTGCGATAATTATTAAGTCGCGTGAATTCGATGGGAAGATACATACACCGCCCTGAGAGTGCTTACGAAATCTTATAAAAAAAACGTTAACGTTAATTTTGATATTCAAAGGCACCATCGATGAGAGTACAATTTTTGTCACTTGGTTTTCTTTTTCGTCTTTTTTTTACAGCATTGTTCCTTTTGTGGTACGCGCATTAAAAACAAAGGGCTAGAACAAATCCTGTCCATTCAATCACAATAACTCAAAATTAATTGTACGACACTTTTACGAATCTCCGCGTCGGTTCACAAAACAGGGCGATCCAAACGTAGTACTCAAGGTGGACTCGAACGTCATGGAAGTCACTGAACATATTGCACACACCTTGCAGGCTCTCAAGGGACTTCAATGGGGTACCTCCGTTCTTCCACTCTTATCAGTCTTTTTACGTCGAAAAGTCATGCGTCTTGGTACAAACTATCGAAATTTGGTAGATCCGCGTGATTCGACGTTGGCGTTTGGACGAGAATCATCTCGAGGGATACATGTGCGTTGACACGGCGGCAAATCTGAATTCCGAATTACCGAGCAGAGAGCTTCTATATGTACATGGGAATGAGACTCGAACCACAGTAGCATCTAAATACATCGACTGATACAAAAACATGAAGTTCGTGCGCTTGCGCGACGCTTACAACTCACACGAGTAGATGCTCACTTTTAATCAAGTACACTCGTTCTTAACGAGACAAGTCGTTTTTTTGGAATTCTTTGTTATTTTGCGTAAAACAATCCATGTAATCAATTTTCGTCAAAGCTCGATCAAAATGAAAGAGAAATAACGTTCAAAAAGTACATAATCAATGCCACTAATTTCAAGTGCTTATACTTTTAATTGGATGTCTAAATTAATCATTTGCATTCAAAGTTTTTTATAATACATATGTTCTGAGATTGTTATAAATATGCATTTTTTTAAATATTATTTGTTGCTTCAAAATAAATCCCTCAATTACTTTAGCTTTTATAAAATAACAATATTGCAATTTGCATTTTAACTTGTTTTAATTTACGTAATTAATGAATTACTAACTTTTTTATTAATAAATTATTTGATTTACAAATTTAACAATTAAGTAATAACTTAAATCATTATTCAGATCATAACTCAAAATGATAATTAAAAATAACTAAGTACTATTGGCAACATTTTATTCAATTATTATGAAAAAAAATTAAAAGCAAAATTAAGTTATAAACTGATTTTCTATTCTTCCTCACTTAAATATTTACCGTACGATTATTACTGTATCACCAAAATTAACAATACGAAAGACTTCATCTGAATAAAGAAGCAAAAAAACATCATGATTTTTATATGCCATTTAATTATATTTTATAATTTTTAATATTTATCGTAACAAAACTCTCATTCTAATTAACTGAAATCTAAACTACCTTTCGCAACTAATGTTTAAGGAATATTTTATTTTTAGTTGCCTCTTTATCTTTTTTTTTTTGAAAAAATAATGTAATTACCTGTCTTGTTTTACGCCAAATCGTAGTATTTTTACAGGTGTGTGAGAAAAAGTTATTATTTATTGTTTTTATTTTGTTTTACTTTTAGCGCGCATTTTTTTGGCAAACCAAAGGAATATGAGTTTTAATTCAATAATAAAATTTGTTTTCTTTTGTTTTACCTAATCAATAAATGTCGTTTGTGTCTCAAATTATTATTTCAACTATTTGTTGGGCACACACCGAATAAAAGTCTCAGCTGTAAGCACGATTTTTAACTTTATTCGTGATTCGTTGAATCTGAAGTATTAGCCATCCTCTTTCGGAGGCGTGAACCAACCTGAAATAAAACGATTGCTTAGTATTCTATTAAGACCATAACATTTTTCACTTTCAATTAATTCAAGGTAATTAATATGCGTCGAAATGAATTCTGAAGAGTTCAAAAAACGTTGAAAGACAACACGTTACAATAGGATTTCAATAACGATGATCAGAATCGACAAAAGGGTCCAATCGAATTATGTGTTTATGAATTCGTATGGTTAAATGTGTACAAAAGCATAAAAGTAATAACTAATCAAATTTGTATTGTAATACAAACATAACAAAATGCGCAAACTGACAAATATGTTAAAATTCTAGTTTAAAAATTAACAAATTTTGAATTAAGGTGAGACCAGCGGTCTCACGTAAAAAATAATATTTTTCAAATGATGATTAATTATATTAATTTTATTTCAGAATTTGCTTATAATTTATAACTATGTGTATGTTTCATTGTCATTGTCATTATCAATTGACAAACAATTTGGAACAAACAACAAACAAATAAAGTTTTAAAAAGTTTAAAAAATTCGAATTCGAGATATTTGATTCCAAACTATTGCAAAAATGCATGCCTTATATATCTATATACATAATTTTGTCCAATTTTTTAAAATAAATATATGAGCTTACTTAGAGATAGTTAATATTTGAAAAAAATTGGCTATAGACCTGTTTGAATTAATAGAATTAGTATTAGAAATTAAGAAAATATCTGACTGTTTTACGAAACGACAGGTCCCACCTTAAAAATAAAAGAAGAAACATTTTCAGTACAAAAGAAAATCAAACTATGTGTTCGACACAAATTCATTTTGAACACAAATTCAATCAAATAAACTCACAACATTTTTATTTTAACCTAACAAAACACATTTAAAATTACCAATTTTATTTGCAAACCAAATAAATGTACAAAACGTAACAGATCTTACTGAAACTAAATAGAGAAATACAAAATTAGCAGATACTGAACATCCAATCGTATAAAACTAACCTGATTTTGATTAGAAACCAAAAAAGATTAGCATAAAACATAGTTAATTCTACAAAACTACGAATGTAGTCTTGAAGCAAATAAGTAATCAGGTATACACAGAGAGAAACCAAAAGCAATAGATGAATCGGAGCGTCGATGCATCTATTCTTTTTTTTTTCACTCTGTAGGTACATACGGGGTTATTTTTACAATGCAACAAGTTTTGTATATTCGATATTTTTGTATGTTTTTTTTTCACTTTATAATAAAATACTAGTTAAATTGACGTTTGTATTATTTTTTATTTGTTTTTTAGTTTAGTTTTTCGACTTTAATTTTTTTTTAATGTTCAATAAAAATCTAGTTTGTTTTGTATCTTATTTATATTTTTTTCGTTTACTAAAAAAATTGCAAAAGTATTATACGTTTTGTACATCTATTTGGCTTGCGAAAAAAATTAAACCGTTTTGTGCATTTGGTTACTTTGATAATTTGATTCTACAAATGATTTTTACCTAATAATAAATGATATTGCATTGCCTTTCATATTGGGGTTCTGGAGCTCTAATTATATGTTCCTTTGTAAATTTCTTACCTCAATTTATAAGTAAAATGGATAATTAATGACTAAAATTCACAATATTATATTATTCAAAAGCAGATTATAAGATTATATATTTTTAGTTACCAAAAAAATTAGTTTAGCATCAAAACTTTATAAACAAAAAAAAATTGTATAAGCTCATTTAACGTGGAAACACCAGTGAGTGAGCCAGTTAAATCAAATGTAAAGTTTTCTTGTTAGTTCTAGAAAAAAAATATATAAAAAATTATAAACAAAACAAATTTTATTTATAAATTCAAATATATCTAGCCTATGTTACTCCTCTACATTAGAGGAAAATACCTGATGTAACAAAAATTAATCGTTTGTTTAATAAAATCTAGTTAGTTTTTTACGTTTAGGTATTTTATATTTGTTTTAATGGTTTGCTAATAAAATTTCATCAGATTTATACGTTTCGTAACTGTGTATTTGTTTATTTATTATTTTTTTTAGTTTCAAGTACAAATTTGGTGAGCTTTTATTTAGTTCACGGTAAAAATTAATTAGTTTTGTATCCACTTATTTTGTTTTTCTGTTGCAATGTTTTTTTGTTTTTTTTCTTTAAATCAATGTTTTTTTTAACCAAAATTGTAACAGATTTGTAGGTTTCTGAATTTTTTCATTTTTCGATTGCAATACAAATTAGTTACTGTTTTTATGTTTTTGTTCGCATTTAAGCATGGAAATCCATAAACAATTTAATTCCGTTAAACCTCCTTCGTCAATTCAGATCGTCACTTCTGAAACTCTACTGAAAGTCGAAAAATCTTTTGAAATTTTATGTGCTCATCTAAGAATGTTAACTTGTCAATCCTTTATAGATCAAAATATTCTATAGTCGCTAAATACTGAAAAGTATTATTGAAAAAAAGAAAAATGTTTTTCGATCCACTTGTTTATTGCAATATCTGCGACTCAAATGGATTAATTAACAATAGTTGCATAATAAATAACCCAATTTATGCGACCTATGTTTAAATATACACTTGATAAAACAAAAACTGCTATAATAAGTAATTACCGCTTTTCTCATGAATTTGCACGAGCGATTTGAAAGATTGTTGTGCACGTGCTAGGCTATACTGTCCTTGGCCGCTGCACACTTTGCCACTGCCACCGCTCCCTTGGAACTGAATACGGGCTTTGCCTTTAACTAAAGTTGCAGATATCTGCATGATTACCGCTTCCACAGTGTACGCAGAACTCCAGCCCTGTTTCGTCAGCAGTTCCATGCAAATAGCGCCACCTAATAATACGTATCCACCGGATATTATGGGATGAACAACTCTTACAAAGGGTGGTTCAAAGGGATAAGCTTCCTGAAATTACGTATCAATAAATATAATTTAACGAATTAATAAATTATCGCATAATACAACTTGTTATTTTAATTGTTACCTTGAAAATCATATTAAGAAGAATACAGTCTTTTCCTTCTTTTTCTTTTAAAAGTACGAGGTCATTGTGAAGCGGAGAATCGGGGTCCACACACATTAGCCTGATATTCCACTCATACAGACTATCATTTACCAATTCTATGCTATACATCCCTGAAATAATCAATTTCATTTGTTTTTCATATACAATTATATGCATTTTTTATTATTTTAATGTAAATTCTTTTCGATCATACCTTTTTTGAAACTGTCACTCCTATAGATGTCTCGTAGTTCTTTCATTAATCTGTCGGTGGCCTGAACACTTCCAGACACAGAACCTTTCAAATAATCTTGCCTCTGATTTTGTCTCAACCTTTCTAGAGTTGCAATGTGTTCTAAAGCCATTTCTTCTCCCTGCAAAACAAACCATTAATGTAACTTCATTTCAATTGTAAACTTTTTTGGTTTTCAATTGACATATTTAAATACATATCCTTTTAATGTTCTAGCCATCAGAAACTTAAATCACACGAATCTTTTTTGTTTTTAAATTGGTGAAACTTATTTGAATTAATCTAGTATATTACAAATAACTGTCAGCAAATCAACTATTTTATGTGCAATCAATCTATGTTAAATGTAATTAAGCGCAAAAAATGAACATGAGCCATTGATTTTCTTGAGATAAACTTTATTGTAATTAACATAAAAATTGTCTATTGAACATTTCACAAAATAAATAAATAAACAAACTGAAAACTTAACTAACTTAACGAAACAAAATTTTGCGTGTTTTCAAAACATTTAAGATCATTTTGGTTGCTTTTTAACCAACTTTTCAGAATACATTTTGAGTTAACAAAATGTTAAATATTTACCTTGCTCTTAGCGTTAGTTTCACTCTCGTCCATATCTAAATGAAGGTCTTCTTCAGCTTCACTTTCCTCCTCATCCTCAAGGTCTTCTGTATCTTCGGATTCCATTCTCTGAGGGACAGACGCTGCAGCTGCATTTCCCAAACGAAGTGGATCCAATGCTGTTCTCAGTCTCTCAACGTCCGGAGGCTCAGGTAGCGAATGCAAGCGACACAATTCTTTGAGTAAAATGCCTACTTGATTGATAACGTGGTTATCTCTTCCCGTAGTGTTGCTCAGGATTTGCACAGCATTAGTAACGCTGGTTTCTTCCGATTCAGCGAACCAAACAGGTGGTGTGGAAGGGTAAGTTTCCTAAACAAGCAAGCAAAGATTAATGTTTCAAAATACAATTCAACTTGATCATAATTATTGTTACACAATCACATTGACTGAAAGGAAAACAAAAATCAATAAAATATTTTTAATTTGAGGTATTGAAACAAATTTAGAATTTAAAAACTCGTATGAAATAGCGCTCATTGTCTGTCAAACAACAACACGCCTACAATTCAGCAATCATTCAACTGCCAAACAACAATCATCTTTTTAATAGTCTTCATTGTTTATGAATAACAGTTTTCCATAATGATTATTATCCATTATTAAAATCGCGGATTAAAAAAATAGCCTCAATATTGGAATTTGGCTCTGACTATGTAACAACACTCAACGTCAAAAATTGTGTAAACAATCTTGTTGTTATCTATGAGAACAAGGAATTTGACAGGGGCATAAACAAAGTATCGACTTAAGAAAGGACAGTTGAAAGAAAAGTAGATAATCACGACAAAGGATTAGACAGCGTGACTGCTCGCAGGCGTGACTCACGGACAGGCGCACCGATATCCTGCAGCCGTTTGCTTGCTAGAAAACAAGCTGCTGGGACTGCTGGGAGAGCAGCGCAACTAACCTAAAAGTCTGATTCACTCAGCGTCATCAAAAATTCGGTAAACAAACGACACCGTCGAATGTTATTGTTTCTTTGTCCATGCCTTTTGCTTTAGTTCTGTTCCCCCACCCCTCCCCTGGCCTGGCCTGGCCTGGCCAACATAGTCTCGGAAATGAATAAAAAATGCAACCCCTGATTTGTTGGGTCAACTTGCGAGGACAACCGTTCGCGGTGAAAGAGCTCTTAGTTGTTGAGACTTACTGTGATGTTTGCATGAATCTCGTACTTCTTGCCATTTTTACCGACGAACCTACAGCTGAGCTCGTCGACACTCGCGGACATTATCTGAAACCTCTCATGGCTCTTCGGGAAGACGCTTTCGAGGGTTTTTATTTCCTGCTTAAGCGTGTTCAGGCACGCCATTTGGTGCGCGCGCGAAACCCCGGCACGTGAACACGCTGAATTTCAACGTCGACAACGGCCCGACCTACAGCCGTGGCGTGGAAAAAAACGCGACGCTTCGGGAAATCACTGCTGATCAACTTGCTGCTCGAGAAAATGGCGAACCAACGTCTCAACCCACTCAGATACACACTCTCGGCCAAGTTCGCTGCCGCTCGGATGTGCTCGGCTTTTCGTGAGGGGGCGTGGGAAACATTTCAAGAAACATACTACAATGAGAAAGAAAGTCTTTTACTTTGTATTTCATTTTTTCCCCTCTTTTCTTCAACAACTCAACTTTGTCATTCTCATTTTTAAGCTCTATTTTCTATCGAAATGAAGGATGAGAATTGTTTTGAAAAGATCTTGAAATGGGTTTATGCAAATGAAAATACTAAAACAATAATATTGTCTGGTCTGTTTACAAATTGGAATTAGAATTTTTTCGAACACAGCGCTCATTTCACTTTATGTGTCGAAGCGACACCTATAATCAATTTTTAAAAAGTATCTGTGAATATAAGCACGTGATAGTTCTAGAATAACCTCAAATAAAGACACGAGTCTTGATTGTTTACAATATCACACAAAAAGATTGTTTACGGTGTTTTTTACAATAAAAAATGAGCAACTTTAAAGGAGGTAACGTTCCAAAAAATGTCATATTCAATACTTTTTTCTAATGTCTTTCGTGAGGAACAAAAATTATAATTCATATGATTGATCATGATGACAGTTTTATTGATAACAAAAATTATTTGTTGCAGATCGAAAAAAGTTATCGAAAGCATACAGATTAAAGAAGAAAATTGGAAAGATAAAAAAGCCAGAAGTAAAATCTTCGCATCCGTCAACTAGAATTGTTGTCCGAAACATTTCTTTCAAGGTATATACAAATTGAACTTGAACATATCGAAATGTTAAATGTATGCAATAATTATATCTTATTCTCATTTTCTAGGCTACAGAAAAAGACATTAGTAACTTATTTTCTCCTTTCGGAGAAATAAATGAAATCAATTTATTGAGAAGAGCAGATGGATCTTTGGTTGGCTGTGGGTTCGTTCAGTTCAAAACAGAAGCAGATGCTTCCAAAGCAATATTCCAAACTAACAAAAAAGAATTATTGGGAAGATCGCTTCAGTGCTCATGGGCAGTTCCCAAGTCAAGATATTGTGAACAAATGCAGTCTGAAAAAAAACACTCTGAAGAAAAAAGTCAGCTTTTGCAAAAGTCGAAGAATTTAAACAAAGCCGAAGATCACAATAATGATGAAATCAAAGAAGAGTCAGAAGAAAAAGATACGAATATTCACAATGACAACGAAATTCAAGAAGTAAAGCGAATCACAAAAAAAGAAAAAAAGGAACTTAAAAAAGATACAAAGTTGACTCCGGAGGAACGAAAAGCTAAAAAAATTTTAAAACGTAAAAAACGAGCCAGGATTGTTGTCAGAAATTTACCATTCAAGGTAAAGAGTAATATAAAATATTGTAGGGTTTATTTAATTTAAGTTATATAAAATAGTAACAATTGAACCCACGGATTCTAAAAGGGCACTTGCGCTCGAACAGCTATTTTTCAAAACTAAAAAGTATCGTGAAAATGTTCGATTTTGATATACTTCA
>JAQQRF010000969.1:0-20175 GCA_030523145.1 Trissolcus brochymenae
TAAAGTTTTTAGTCATTTTATTATTATATTTTGAAATATCATTTCAAATGCAAATATGAATAATCCAATAACACTACAACAACAAATTTTTAAGTAAAGAAATAAATATTCAAATCAAAAAATTTGTTTTTTAATGTAATCGAGTTGTTCGTAAAACTAACGATTGGTACAAGTTTGTACAGAAGCGTTTGGTTGAATAAATATCATGGTTTGCATGCGATCGCGGTCATATTTCAATCCGTGTCGTTTTGTTTCGATCGGCGCCAGAACACAACTCGTGACACTCGTGTTGTGCTCACCAAGAAACGTTGTACATCTTTCTTTTCTTAGTTGATCACCCCATTGTTCTGTTTGTATAATTTTTCGTATTTTTAAATTTAACTGTAAAATAACGAAAAAAACAAATGGAACAAATTTTTGTTTTATTTATTAAAAAAACGTTTTGTAAAATTTTTAGATATAATATAAAATAATATTAATATGAAGAATAACAAATTTTATGAAAATAAAGTTTTGTTGCCCAATACATTAAATATTAAAAAGATATAATTAATAATAATAACAAAGTAAAACAAATCAGATTTCTTATGTGTTTAATTAATATATTGAATCAATAATTAGAGTATAGTGTCCGACATCTAAATCACAGAAAAAATATCACATAATATCACGTTTCATTTTCAGTCTATTCGGCGTTTTCCCCTCATTGTAATTGTAAAATTAACTAACTTTCATAATGTTGTAAAACGCCTCGTTAAACGCAAAATGGACTGAAACGTGATATCTCATATAATATCACATCTTTTTTAAAACGATACAATATAATGTGATTTACTGAATGGAATGCGAAAAATTGACAAAAAAAATATATCGCTGCAACAATTACCGAATTTTAAATGCAGCAATGCTAGATATGTCCAAGATGAATGATTATAATTATTTGTGGGACTTGTTGGCGAACGTCACAATGGCAACATAATTATAGGAAGAAACTAACCACTTAGTTAATATACTCCAAGTTTCCAGTGTAATGCCACTTTACTGACATAACGTAAAAATTAATATTCTATTTATTAAAAATGAAAATTATGTATAAAAATAAAAAAAGAAACAATTTTGATAAAGTAACTTTTAAATTTGTCTTCTATCCGTTGGACATGCGTGAATTATTATTCATTGGGACTGTAAATAAAACATGATATATTATAATATATATGACATTTTGACTATGTGATATTATTTTTTCTGATTTAGATGTAGGGACCGTAAACTGAAATGAAAATTGTGTAGTAGCACAAAATTTGTGCAGTTTGTATGGTTGTTTATCACGCAGAAAATTTAAATCCAAGTTGTTTGTCAGTTTGCAAGAAGTAGCCCGATTGAGGTTCCCGTTTAAGGGGGAGACATTTCGTTCTGTCAACATGTCTGTTGTGCTTGCCTCAAGATCCTGAGACCACCTACGCGCTTTCTTCGCTCTGTGCATCGTTTTATAAACTGTTGCCATTTCTCAAGATAAGCATAATAAAACAAAGCCGCGCTCCGAAATCGTTCTTTTTGATGTCAACTTTTTTCGGACTTTTACAAAGTGCTCGCCTCGCTGGATCATTTGTTTTGGGATAACAATAAGACATAAGGAAGAGACGGCCAGACTGCTGAAAAAATTGTAAAACTTTGCTTGAAGAATTGCAAAATGTATCTCCACTAAAAATAAATCGAATCAGAAATTTTACAAATAATAATATGGATGAATTATAACAAATTGTTTTACTGTACGAAAAATGTTTGATGATCAAATTTAAATAATTTGAAGATTTAGGATGAACGCGCACTTGTACTATGAATGAATCACAATTAAGATATTATTAATTAATCTCAAAATTCGAGGAGTATTTATTTATTTTAAATATTTTAAGAAATAAATTTAGAGTACAAGTCAGAGTAAAAAATATCTCTCGTATTTAATGAATGAACAAATAAAAAGAGAGATAGTTTGGAAGCTCGCGTAACTCTTTGTACGAAAAAGATGTAGCATTGTTTGTAGTGTTTATTGCACGGCTAGTCCAAGCAAGGTCGTTCTCATTAATGTACATGTTTTTGCGAATGACCTACGTGGGTGACGAGACGTAAAACCTTACTCAAAAGGACCACTGTTTGTACTTGCATTCATCCTCAGTTGCGCACGTGACATTCGCTTTACAGTTTGTAGAACATTGTACGACTCAGTCACGCGACTTCGCGCGCAGCTGCGCTCTACATTTTTATCCGCAATTCCACAAATAACTAACGCTCCCGCATTCACACAATCTCAACCGTCCTAACAAATTAGTCTGAGATTTTTTATTTATTCCAAGACAAATTAGACGTGGAAGGATCTATACATTATATTTGAGAATTTATTTTTTAAATGGGTGGTCGTGGTATTTTTCATTTGCTTGAGTTAATTTAAATAAAAGAACGAGAAATTGTTAATAATAAGAGAAATGAAAAGTAACAAAGTATATAACAAAAGATCTTTGACAACTCTTTCAATCTCTGATTGATTATAATTTTGGACACTTTTGATGACGGTATTTTTTATAATCTTTGTCTACTATGTTCTTGCACATCAGCGGGACTTAATTGTCAGCGAATTTCGTTCCACTTAAATTTCTTCGTGCTCATGAATTTTGTTAACGTTTAATAAGCATTGTGCAATACCATATCAACCATAACAACAATATTTCCGAATTTAAAAATAACAGTATTAATCAACGCATTTTATGTACAAGTTATTATCCAATTTTAATTTTAAAATTTTTTATTTCAAAATTTTAAAATAACTTAATAAAAAAATTAAATCATTATTATTACAAGTTATTCAAAAAAATTTTTACAGATAACACATTCAAACGATTTTTTCCATAAATAAAATTTGCAGTAAAAAAGAAGGAATAAATATATATGTTCAGTACTGAATTATCATTACTTGGACGCTCGATAACAATTTATCTGACATCCATTATAGGACGATTTTATAAATCTTGCAGGCAATTAGGAACTTTCTTTGCGATAACGTCTTCATAAATAATTCAACAGATAACGCGTGTCAGCCCTGGAATTCGTCTTTGCTTCACAAAATTGCGCGCGGTGAGAAATAATTAGAAATTATTAAAATTTTTATCGCGCGTCGACGACTCCAAACTATATTACAGGCATCTTTCATCGGTACTTTTAATTAAGACTCTATCAGAATTTATGTCCTTTTAATTTCTGAAATGATTTTTAATTCGCTGATTTAAATTTAAATAAAATTATTCTGAATTGATTGAGTTATTTATAATTTTTAATTATTAATTGCCGAATTGGTGATGATTTGCAATATTTATTTATCTATTTTTCAGAAATTTTAATTGGTGATTTTTTTTCGTAACTAATCATTTGTTTTTATTTCAGGATGGAAAACGGTTGTTCGTCGGTGCTCCTGGCAGCTGGTACTGGCAAGGTAAAATCAGTTTTAGAAATAAAAATTTCTTATCAACCATTCAAGTACATTTTTTTTCAATATGCTTTTTGTGCAATTAAATTATATAGAAACAGAAAAGGGTTAACAAAGTTGTAAGAAACCGATGTATATAGGCAAATTTATTGAAAACTTTGCAGGTCAGCTGTACTCGATCAACACTCGCGCAAGATTCCCATATTCGCCTCCGGAGGACCCTTACTTGAGCGACGGCGAAGGTACCCGAATTGTTTAAACGGTCGTCCTTCCTAATATAACTACTTTTCTTGTATTTTTCGATTTCCCCAGTGACAAAATTAACATGTGCCAAAATTTTATTTCTTTCTTCCATTTATTGGATTAAGTTTAAATTTTTGTTTGCTGAGGTTTTTTAAATTCAATGCAAAATGAGAAAAAATGGTTTTTGGCACAAAATATCCAACCACCTCTCAACTTTTTCTTACATTTGAATTTGAAAAATATGTTTTTTAAATTTATTCAATTTTTAGATTAGAAAATAAATGTTCAATTAAATAAAACAATTGTAAAAAAAGTGAGGGGTGAGCAAATTAATCCTAACAGGTGCAGGACCGCTTTTGCAGCAGCAGCATAACAACCTGGAGTCAGCTGTTGCTATAATAATATAATTATTGACACTACGACATTTAATTCCTGTCTAGGACTGGGGAGCTGTTAAATACATCGTAATTCTGACGCCCCAAATTTATTAATTTAATTTTATCACTGGCAGTAATTTTTCAATAACACACTTCCTTTAATACAAAACGGACTATCATTCTGCACGGTTCACACAACACTATTTTAAACATTTTAAAACTCGTTTTATTCAATATGATCGGTTCATCATCAGTTAATACAATTGAACTTGTATTAGAAGTCGAACAAATTATATCAACTTACACTTCAATTTTGAATTTAATTATTATTGTTCAGGAGTTCAAATTGAATTAAAACCGTATCTAAAAATTATTGATTTAAGTTGAAAATGTTTTTAGTTACATATATTCCCTCATTCCAAATGATTTGAACTGGTTTATTAGTTTTTGTCTCTTCTCTAATAATATATAAATATTTTTTTAAATTTTCTTATAAAAAAACATTATGTATACACATCAATAATTAACTGAACAGTTGCTTTTTTAGTTAAAAAAAGCATTATGACCGAAATATTGCCTTTTTCGTGACTTATTAAAAATTTTGTAGAGAGAAGAGACAGTAACGAGTTCTAGCATTTACAAAAAGCCACAACTCATAAAACAAAATTATTGCAGCATAAAATATTACAAATTAAAATTGAATAAGAAAAAATATGTAAAAATACGAATTCTTAACTCAATTCCATTATTTTTAGATGAGGTTGAAATTTCATTTATATTTCTTCTTCTATGGTTACCCGAATTATAAAGAACTTAATAATTTTCTTTTACATTTTCTCAAACCCAATGTCGCATGGTGTTCAAACATTTTTGAATGTGTTTGATTTTATAACTGATGTTTCTTCAGTAGACAAAAATCTGTTATAAAGATTTTTTCAGTGAATTTCAGTTTTAATTTATTATAAAATGACTCTGCAATTTAACACAAGTGACTTTTGTCTATTGATGTCTTGTCAACTAAAAGTTTTAACAATGTTTAGTTGAAAAGAAAGTTTGGTTTTGATTAAAATATTATCAAGTTATTTGGTTAAAAAAATGAAAGTTCAAAAATGAAAAGACTTTTGGAAGCGACTAACGAAATGAGCGGTATTGTGTGCGAAACTAAATGACACTGACCCGCGCAAGTACATTTATTACCAGTCTCACATTATTCGTTTGTTTATTTAAATGCCGAATTGAATTACAGGACAAGTATTTTCGCATGCGCTGGATAACCGACAAAGAACAATGTCGACTAAAGAAGGACCAGCTCCAGAGGACGACAGTTACATGGGTTATTCTGTCACGACTGGCGATTTCATTGGCAATGGGGACAGTGGTGCCGCCGTTGGAATACCACGTGGAAGTGATCTCCGTGGCAAAGTAAACATTAACAATCTTATAACCATCAATTACAATTATGTTCGAATCATTGTTAAAATAAATTCAAATTTCTTTCTAAATATTAAAAACAAAAATTTTCTTTATGATGACCATGTTGAATTAAAACTGCACTAATACATCAAAATGTGATCAAGATATAGAAATGCGACCGGTATATATCCTACACATATCAATTTAATATTATCAAATTAGAGCAAATTAAAAAAATTATTTCATGTATTTTTTCGATTTTAATCTAATAAGTATAATTTACAGGTAGTCTTACTGACTTCGCAAATGTTGAACCACCAGAACATAACTGGAGAACAAATGGGCGCGTATTTCGGTTACTCATTAGCAACAGGTGACATTGATGGTGACGGTCTAGATGACCTGATAATTGGAGCACCGATGTACACTGTTCCAGGCAACACGGAAATGATGATTGAGACCGGTAGAATTTATGTCGTCTACCAAGGAGCAACAGCTGATAAATTCCGTAAAGTTGACCACAGGTTGGAAAAGTTTCTCTTGTAAAATAAAGATTACAAATAAATGTAAATAAATTTTAAATAAAATGAACAAAACTAATTTAATTTAATTATAAATGAAAACTTGAATTAAATTATTATTGCATACAAGGAAATAATAACCAAAAATAACTTATCAAAGATGAATAAAACAAAATAATACTCAGAAGGTTTGCCAACATAAAACTCGTTCTTACCGCTTTAAGTAATATACTATTGACAGAAAATTGTATGAAACGTCCTGCAACATACAGTCGATCGCTATAGCGTGTGAGTTTAGAGTAAACTTTTCCCACTGTTCCCACTACTTTCTAAATGAGAAAAGTCCTCGGTTTTTTAACTATGATAAAAGTAGACATTTTTACCACACATGTACGGATCCATATACCTATATTCGCACCAGAATTCAACGTCCTTTCAAAATTGTTATATACCGCAGTACGACAAATAACACGAAAAAAACTGCAGTTTATTAAGTTTAACAACAAGCTAAATATCGAGCTATCAAAACAAGCCTGATTTTTGATTCTGACATAAACAAACTTGATAAAAGTGACAACTTGCTATCGCGGCATCTATCTTCAAAATTCGAAACGCGAATTCGCGACAATATAAGTATATAAATTTTAATATATATTTATCCACTGATCTGTGGCAAGCATAATGAGACAAGAGTTTTATAATATATTTGAGAGGTCTGATCGATCTGAATGATTGTGAGCGGTAATTGAATTCCGAAAGAATGAGACACGCTGTAATTACTTAAACCTTGTGATTAATCTTTTCATGATTGCGATCATTTTTAAGCCAAAAATTAATTCAATTATTCTGCAATTACACGTTAATTTGATCAATTATTTTTCATAAATGAATTATATAAATTTAAACGTTAAATTGTAAAGTTAGAATTAATATATGGATATTTCATATTGTTTTTCAATTTTGAACAAATTGATTTGATTCATATGGTTTCAGAGATGGAGAAAGTGACAGAGGAAGATTTGGACTATCTATCGCTTCACTTGGAGATATTGATCTGGATGGTTTCGGAGACTTCGCCGTAGGAGCTCCGTATGCTGGTCCTCAAGCCCGCGGGGCGGTTTACATATTTCACGGATCAAAGGATGGTGTCGCAGAGAAATATTCGCAAGCGATCTACGCAGGCGAGCTTGACACTCCTCTAAGCACTTTCGGTTTTTCCATAGCCGCCGGTCTGGATCTTGACGGTAATGATTACCCAGACATGGCAGTGGGAGCATATGAGTCCAGTACCGCATTGTTCTTCCGTGCTCGACCGGTCATCAAGATGAACTCATATGCAGTATTTGTTTCGAAGACTAAACTGGTCTCACTGGACTCCAGGCAATGCACCCTTTCAGACGGAACCCCAGTAACCTGTCTTCAATTGAAGGTTTGCTTCCAATACTCCGGAGAACGAGTGCAGCCAAAACACGATTTCGAGATTCAAATTGTGCTTGATGTTAAGAAAGTAAAGAAACCAAGAATGTACTTTACACAGTTTGAAAGCCGACACATGTTGAACCAGTCAATCAATGTACAGAAGGGATTGGAATTCTGTCGCACTGTTGAGGTAAATTGTGGAATAAAAATTGATTTTATTTTAAATTACTCCATGAAGCAACAAATAAAAATTACTTCTTCTAGTATCGTAATCTACAAAGACACCAGACAAGCATTTTCCAAAAATTCTTATCCTTACTAATATTTAAAATTAAAACATGTTTGTTTGGTTGTTTATTTGTTCGTTTGTCTGAGCATCACGCTAAAACAAAGCGATAAAAATAAAGTATAGCAATTCAGAATAACTGAATCTCCAAAGTGTTGAAAAAATTTGGTAATATTTGACTAATGCAAGTTATAGGAAGTTACTGAGTGTTTTTTTGGTAATATTTAAATTTAATTTTGTTTTTTATTCATAAGGGTTTCTTTCAGATTTATAAAAAAACAGCAATAAAGTTTTCGACTCAAGAATCAATAATTTGTTATAATTTACTGTAGATAAATCTTGCTTAAAGAGACTTGTATAAATTAATTGTTTATTTTTTAGGTTTACATAGCTCCAAACATCCGAGACAAATTAACTCCAATAGAAGCTGAGATCAGGATGAGTTTGTCATCGGATGCTCTGCCAGACTCGAGACCTCGAGATCCCCGAATGCAACTTCGTCCAGTTTTAGCTCAAACAACCTCTCGCAAAGACACAATCTACATTCGTAAGAATTGTGGTTCTGATAATGTCTGCATTCCTGATCTACATCTGATAGTGCGTCCGAACATGGACAAGTATCTTCTTGGATCCGAGCAACGATTAGAGCTTGAAGTCTTAGTGGAAAATCGTCGCGAAGACGCATTCGAGGCAATGTTTAATTGCCATTTGCCGCCTGGTATTGACTACGTCAAGATTGAAAAGTTCGGGGACTTTTCTGATATTCCTGTGCTTTGTTCTGCACCTTCGTCGTTCAACAATAACACGCTCAAGTGCGACATAGGCAATCCGCTGCCTCAGGGAGAACGAGTACACTTCAAGGTGCTCCTGCACCCTGTGACCTCGCACAGCATGAAACCGACCTATGAATTTAAGATGGAGGTGAACACAACTAACCCAGAGGCTCAACACAGTGTAGAGGACAACGTGAAACACCTTTCCTTGCCAATTTGGATCGAGACCGAACTGCTGGTGGAAGGCGAAAGCAAGCCAAAAGATTTGTATTATAATCCCGATAATTATACGTCGGAAACTGTAACGACTGACATTGAATTCGGACCACCAATTGTGCATAATTATACAATCAGAAATCAAGGCCCATCAGATATTTTGGTGGCCGAGACTTATCTTGTTTGGCCTGCGCAGACTCTCGCAGGAGATGAGCTCATGTACTTGGTGGAACAACCTGAAACCACTGGAGAAATCCAATGTGAAACTGCTAATGCCAATTATCTAAGTTTAAAGGTAAGTTTTTGGTTAAGCATGACTTATAAGTGCATAAAAAATGAAAAATGGAAAAACTAGAAAAGAGATAGATTTTCTAATCATGTCAATGTTTTGTATTCAGATTGAACAAAGAAGGAGGTCTCACAACTATTACCTAGAGCCTTCTGGGATCTATGTTGAAAAATCGCACGAAGGCAAAATGATTAATGTTCACAAAGGATACGGTTTTGATAACTCTGAGTCGCATTATGAAAGTGAAAGACGCGAGGAAGAACACAGAACATACGAGTCTTCAACAGTTGCAAGCTCATCCGGAAGAGTTAAGATCAATGCAGATGCAAGCAGACCAGGTTTAGTGACCACTATCTATCACCATAATGCTTCTGATTTCTTTACGACTGTCCCATATCCGCGAGTGAGCCAACCCAGTGTCATTATCACCACGGAATCGAGTGGACTCCGTGATTTAAGTTTTTCTCAAGCTCGGGCTCATGATACTTCCTTGGATAGTTCACACACTCTTTCATCTTGGCGTCATCAAGTGGGATACGATGAATCAAGGTTGACCCAAGGTCACCACGATTCAACTACCGAAGTTTACGTTGGAAGTAGAAAGGAAAACTATAGGTTTGATGAGCTCAGGAGGCAGGAAGAGTTGAGGAGACAGGAAGAGCAGAGAATCATTGAAGAACAAATTGCAGACAGAAACAGGGCTGATGCTGAGAAGAAGCAAAAGGAAAGAGATAGAAAAATCCAGCTGATGGCTCAAAGAGAAGAGGAGAAGAGAAGGAAACAACAGGAGAGGGAGAGACATCGTGGAGGTAAGGAGAAAACAAACTATTTGAATAATGAATAATCTAAAGTTTAAATGACGAATAGTTCTTTGAATAAAAATGATTGTTTATTAGTGACCCAAGACTCTCGTGAATATGTCTACGGAAATGAACGTCATTTGAGCTCGAACGAAGAAGAAGATCACCACAATCGAGGAAACTACAACTACGGTCATCAGAGACATTACGATGAGAAGATTAGTGGCGATCGAGAAGAGACCGTTGGTACCTCCGATATTATCACTCAGCTGCGCAACATCTCATCCACATACGACTACGAGAAATTCAACCGTATCCTCGAAGCTGACGCCAGCAACAAGAGCACCTTCCAGACTTACATGAACCACGATAGACTCTATGTCCGATTCTATGCCAGGAACGACATCTCCAGTGACAATAAACTTTTATTAGAGTTTCACAACGGTGTCAAAGTTGTTTTAGAACAATTGTACGGAGGCGATGTTCGTATTACTGATAAGAGCAATGTGAATCGGTCCAGGTACCAATTACTAGAAGGGTGTCCCATGTTCGGGCCTCGGGATGAGGTTTACATAGTTCTAAACAACGGCCAGCGATTTGCAATGCAGAGCTCTTACTATTCGAGTACAGAAAAGAAGACATACGTTTTCGGCAGCGGACAAAAAGGCAAGAGCTATTCTTCAAGTTGGCAAGATCATCAAACGAATGCTGATGACAGTATTCAAACTTCTTATGTCTCTAGAACGAGACAAGAAACTCACTCTAGTGAAAGGAGGTACGAAACTTTTGGTGATGAGAATTTGCATAGAGATCACAGGTATCGCAGAAAAAGCAACCCTGATGATGTGCAAAAGTTTAGCAAGTATGAAAAACTGCACAGGTCTAGGAGAAATACGGCAGTTTCTAGATCTATAGGACCAACGGGTCTTTCGCCGGATCAGCTCAAGGATAGTTTTAATGATGACACGCAAGAGTACCAGGTTCCACCTTGCGAAGCTGCTCGATGCGTGGTACTCAAATGTGTATTGGGACCTTTAGTAAAAGATGAAGAAGTTTCCATTGGTATGAAAAGATTTTTTGCAAATGTCAAGTTAATTTGAAGGGATTTTATTGAAAATTGCTTCTTTTAGGTGTCAGGTATAGAGTAAATGCGCGCACATTGAAGAAAGTCGCTTTCAACGAGCAAGTCAAGGTCTCGACAGAACTGATCGCACGGGTGACCAAGCAGCCATTTATTGGGACGCCGGTTGAACCGGTTGTTAAAAGTCATGAGGTTTACACGAATGTCCAGCCAACTGCTTCCCCCGCTGCTCCGGATGTAGTGCCACTCTGGGTAGTCGTGCTTTCTGCTTGCGCTGGAACGATTATTCTGTTGTTACTTGTATATTTACTGCATAAGGTATTCAACTTTTACATAAGTATCAAATATTTCATTTTGAATTTTTTACTTATATTTTAAATTTTACAGATCACCTTAGGTCAAACTATAGTGTAAAATTATCAATTGTGCATTTATCGTTAAATGCTAATTTTGATATTTTATACTTTTATACTAATTCTTTACTACACTAATTGGATATATTTTTTAGTTCAATTAAGAATTTCAAAAATATTGCATGTTTTAATTCAATTATACTATTTTAAGGTTCAATGGCAGTTTTTTTTAATTTTGTAGTAAAGTATAAAATTATGAATATATTGTGATAAGTTTTCTAACTTTTAAAAACGTATCTAAAGATTGGCAAAGATTAGTGATTTGACTGCAGTATGCATAGAAACCAGTATGCATTTGTTCATAAATTTTATTAATACATATAAAGTAATAAAAAATGAATAATTTAATTAGATTTACAAATGTGTTAACTGCTATTTTGATTTACAGTGTGGATTTTTCAAGCGGAACAGGCCAACGGATATGCCCGAAAGACAACCATTGAATGGACATGGACATTACTAGTGACATTTGCTTACAGTGTACTTAGATTGATAGAACGAGCGTATAAGAACGTGCCTTCATTAGTAGCGACTGTTTCGATTGGTGCATCAAATCAAAGTGTTAGAAAAAATTATGCAGTAAGAGGTAGAAATTGTTACCCAAGGTATTGAATTTTACCTCTTCTGTTATATTTTGACACCCATCGAAGAATAGTAGTTTTTCATACATAAACCATCTAAAAACGTGCTTGGTTGTACGTTAAAACATAGCTCGGTCGTTTACTATAATTGATTTGACCGACATCGCATTTCAAAAACTAAATGTCCTTCCCAATGAAATGTTTGAAATTGAAGCTTTAATTGTAACTTCATGGATCATTTCATTACGGAATTTGTATTGAAATTGAATACTCTTTCCAGCTCCTGCAGATTGATCTTGCATGCTTCTAGTCAGAAACGGGGAATTTTATTTATACTATTATTTTTAAAATACCTTGTTTTCTTTGTATTACTACTTTGCCACCTCTTTTTTAAAACGCAAACAAAATAACTTTTCAATTCTGAAATGATTACAAGCGTTAACGATGCAATTGGGGTTTCCAAGCTTAATGTAAGTTGATTCTAACATTTTAGCGGATCAGCATTTACATTCTTGATACCGTGTAAATACGACAGATCAATTCAGCTGCAGGAGCTTTGCTGAAATTCACTTTGATGCCAACCTTTGTTTTTTTAAATAAAACCATCTGCGCACTGAGAAAACTGAATTGCACTATTGGGTTAGAATTTGAATTGTAAACATTTAACAATTCAGATTTTGAAGCACCACGTTTTAAGAAATGTTTCAGTAAAAAACGTGAAATAGTATATTTCTGAACGTGGGGAAAACTAGTTTTCCCTAAGTTCAGAACGATATTTTAGAGAATTATATTTTATTCAGAACAAAAAAAGAAAAATAATGAAACAAATGAAGAAAAAAACATTTTTCCTGGCTAGTGACATAATGTGTTATTTTGAAAACATCATTTATTTCAAGTAAATATTTATTATGGATTCTATCACGATGGCCGTATAAAAAAGGCCATCCGAAGAGTAATATTATAGAAGATATGTCATTTTCTCCAGTATGACCTTTGTTATTCAATTGTAATTATTTTATTTTTAAAACAAACATTTTTAATATTACGATTTAATTTGTTTACAATTGGACATTGTTATACTAGCATTTAAATTCTCTTTAAATTCTCTTATACAATTCAGCCTTTTCAGTGTGAACATTTGAAATATATTGCAATGAAACTTTTCATAACTGTTAATTTTTGGTTGAATTTTATTAATATGTTAAGTTTTGTGTTAAAAATTAATTGAATACGCGTTTACAATTTCATTAACTCAACTGTGCGAATTTTAGTTTTTTAGAGATGCTAAATACAAACATATATGATTAAAAAAGCAGATGGTAAAGAAAATATTTAACATTTGTTGGAAAAAACTTCGTTTTTCTCCCCATGTACAAAATATATATGTGACATATATGGCATATTTATGTATCACATATATATTTATATATGCGAGCATATACAGGATGGTTCCGGAACGGTCAAATATCTTGAGAATTTCACACAAAAAATGAAAAACAAAAAAAACTCGCGTTGAATATTTTTCAAAACGATATCCAACAATACGAAACTTGTTGGAATAATATTACACATGTGATTATACAAAGCATATGTTTTTTTTAATTGTTCATTTGAAATTCACGATATTTGATCGTTCCGGGACTTCAGGACAACCGTGTATGTAATATGCATGTTGCATTTTGCTTTTATATATATCAACATAAATGTTACATACGCAGTTACAAGATACATGTATGTTGCATATACGATCGCATAGGTTTGTCATATATGTTATATATATGTCCATTTTGACCTGGGTCGAATTAACACAGTAGAATTTCGAAAAAAATATAAACAAAAGTTACGTATTTTTACCAAAAACATGTCCTATTTTGGTAAAATTTATAAAACTATAATTTTTTTGTTTACTATCAATTATTGAAGACACGGATGCATAAACTTGTGCTCGGAAGGTTCTCTTTCCAAATCGAAATAGTATAAAGGCAATGTTTAATTTCAATATACTTTATATATATATATATATACAAGTTTAGTTATTGTATTTAAGACTTCAATTTGGCTTTTTCGAAAATTAAACATAACGTTTTTATTTATTTACAAAGTCAATTGTTTATATTTCTTATTTTTTATTTCATGTGATTCATGTCATACCCTCTTGATAATCCGCTAGCTAGTTGATGTTTTTTTTATGTTTCTACTGTGTAATCACCCTTTCAAATCTAAAGATTGTCTAAAATGTATATTGCTAACAGACAGTTAATTAAAACTTTAAAAACACTTTAACGAAAAGAATATATTTTAGCAATCAACATGATATGTCTTAATACGAGGGAGAACTATGTACATTAAAAAAACCCTAAAATAATGTTATAATTTAACATAAACGATCAAAAAACCATAGGATGAGTTTAACAAGACTTTTATTTGAATTAACACATAGTGTGGAAAATATAACACTCATGACTTTTTGATATATTTTATGACTTTACCGAATAATATTTTAATTTTTGAGAATGTTGTTTTAATTATTGAAGTTAAGAATGGATGTCATACAAAAAAGTAAATTAAGAAATAGTATATATATATTAAGAAAATAGATGAAAGAACAAATTTGATAATTATATAAAACAATGAAATTTCTATGAAATCTTTTTTTTATTTTATTAGCGTATAAATTTTCATCACAATACTCGGGAAATTCGTTAGTAACTTGTTCTTTCAATTTTTCTTGATTTTACTTAAAGTATACAGAGTTCAGAAGCGTAACTGTTTATAATGAAATCTTTTGTTGCAAAAAAAAAAGAAAAATAGAATTACAAAATTCTTACTAAGCGAATCACATTTCTATAGAATTCCATTATAAAACAGTGTTTATACTCAGAAAACTAAAAAAAAAACACTAAATTTTAAGTTATGACATATTAACAATTAAAATCGATAGATACTCTCAGATTTTGGATACAAAAATGTAAAAACTTTGTTAGGAAAGAATTAATTTGTATTTCTTACTGTTGAACTTGAGTACAATTTTGTATCCAAAATGTATGTGAATAGCTAAAACTTTTATTTTATTTCACAAGTCGGTATTCATCTGAGTATTATCCTTGTTCAAAATATTCATCATAAATTTATCATTTTATTTCTGAATTCTATATAATTATGAAAAATCGTATGTGTGTACAATCTGTAAATTGTTCTCAACTTCTGTATCTGCCACATAAGATATAGTTACTACAATGATTATTTTTATTCATTGTATTATAATGTGTATTTTAGATATTTCAATTAATGAATCGTTTGTCGAGAAGTCGAGTATTATTTTATGACTCGGGAAAATTATTGTTGCAACATTTCATTATTGTATCTCCAATAGTTTGAAAATTTACGTTACAATATCGTTACATTTCCGTTATGGAATTCATGATGGTTTCGTTGCTGAAAAAAAAACAATAATTATTATTGCCAAGCATTGGTTAATGTATTTATTTAATTATCATTTTTGCAAGAATGTTATATCATATTTGAAGGTGATCATTCATATAGAGGTTAAATTTGAATAATCATTTTCAATAGAACTTCCTCAGAGGTTTTTACATTTGAACACATAATTCAACCCACAATTCAACATAAAACTAGTTGTTACCCAATTGTTGGGCCGAAATTTTTTTTTTCAAATTTAACATAGATCTGAGCAATCACTTCAACTATATATCTGTTGAAAATTTAACGGTGACAAAATGTTGGCGGTTGATTAAGTCATAGGCGGGATGCATTGGTTGGGCGTTCTAGTCTTAATTAAATATAAAAGTTCAATTGAATGTCATCAAAATTAAAAATTCAGTATGCCATTTGTTTTTTAGCCTTAAGTACTTTTAACGATATATTTACGTAAGTTTTTAATTAGGCCTGTAGAAGAGAACGATGCAATTTACGAGTTCATATAAAAAGCAATTTAAACGGTAGAGTAGCTGGTCGAAATCGCCTTGGTCTCTCCAACTTCAATTTTTTTGATACAACTAATTGCAATAATTTTTTCGAGTAGCAAGTTGATAAACTCCTAAAACGATTTGGGAATGTAGAACTGATGTGTGTATATATAGTAATAAGATTTAATATTAAAATAAATATATATTAATACATTTAAAAAGTGGAATATTTTTTCCCTGAAAATAAAAGAAAATCAGAGGGTTTGATACAATAAGCAGGATAGCTTTTTTTAAAAACCCTTTTGAAAACCCAAAATGAAGAAATTTTTTGTTTTTGATATGCTTTTAGTAATTATGTTATAACAGAAAGAAAGTGTCTATAGTAACGAAAAAAACGAGAAATCGGGAACCAGAAACCGGAAAACCCGAAACTGGAGCATATTAACCAGAAAACGCGAAAAGGCCTTTTTAACCCGAAGAAACCAAAAAACGCGAAAAATTCTCGTTCGAAGCAGTAAACTGCTGATTTTGAAGATATACATAACCTTAAACACGCCTTTTTGGCGGGTCTTATGCGCGCTGAATTTAAAATAATGAGTCGAATGTTTTTTTTTAAAATTATTTTAATAAATAATTATTAAGATATAAAATTAATGATTAAACGAACTTATAGTGAAGTTGTTTGTTTTCATTTTTGAACCGAAAATCTTGTTGTAGTGTGCTACGAATTCTCCCATTATTATTGAATGGCGCTCTTCTCCGTATTTTGAAAAATAACAATTATTCTAATTTTTATAAACAAAGTCCCTAACTCCGTGGCAACAGACCTTACACATCACCTTAATACCGCTGTTCTTCGGAGTCAATTTTATCCAGCAACTCAATGTTTGGTCCCAAACCGGTGTGTGTGGTTTTTGAAAAGAAATGAACAAAACATTATACTGTCGACGCAATTCAGCTGTCCTTTGTAAATAACAATGCAAAACAGATACAACAAATATTTTCTCATTACTTAAATATTTGGGTAGGAACATTGGCAACATTGGCTGTTTTTTGTTCGGGCCAGAGGTTTTCATTGAACTCGGAATCTTAATTTCTAACTTATCAATCCGACGGATATTTCCAATGTCGATCGAAGCTAACGTCTGACTACGTTGCGCTGTAACGAGTGCTTACAAGGTGACTAACTTAAATGTTAAAGTTTTTAGATCACAGTCTTCGTTTCTTTGTAACGATGGAAAATATTCCAACACTATACTCGGATCCCAGATCTCCTCGTACTTGGGAGACGAAGGTTTCAAATTTGAAGATCCTTTTAAAAATCTTTAAATTTCAGGATTATCCGAAGTATTATTATCCGAGTATCTAAAGTTCCACTAACATAGCGATAGCTGATCTTGCTGAATTCAGCGTACCGTAAGAAGCCTTTTGTTCAAATAAAAAAGTTAAGAATTTTAAAATTTTTAAAACGGAATCCGAGAATGTATCAAAACCTTTTTCTTGACAAAACACCCATCATTTTTTCCAAATTACATTAAACTGTTTATATGAACTTTCCTTAATCGACGCTACGATAGCATTTGAGGTCTTTTCTGACAGGTTCTTCTTTAGGGATCTCATCCTGTGCAGATTCCTGCCACCTGGGAAAGTTTTCTCTGGAGTGAATTGAGGTCCCTATTATCAGACATTAAACCAGGAGTGGGCGCGCCATATGTCATTTCCCCGTAATTTTCAGTTTTTTCAATAAACAGACATTTTTCTTATGGAACGGGTATATTTGACCTATATGCAATAAAAGTGTGAACAATTCTGAACATTTTAGTTCAATTAGTTTTCCGTTTTAACCCACCCCTTTTTCATATCGATTGATTGAAAGTTGTGTCAGTCGTTTTGACAATAGCGCGCCCACTAGCGTGAGTGAAATTTTCGCTTGCTAGTTTTCGGCAGTTAGACATTTCTTTTCGACTGACGAGTCAGGTATGTATATTTACAACATATTTTCCAGTGAAATATTCACTTTTATTTGTTATTGTTGTTTATTTGTATTTTTTTTGTTATTTAAAACAAAGGGTGCGTTTTTGTTTCGTTCAGAGATTTCTCTGAGGCCTCAGATTCTGACAGTGGTGTTCAACCAGTTTTTGATACTCAAAAAATTTTAATCCGCAGTTGAACCTGCCGGGATGAAGAGCAATAAAATAAGAAAAAATGAAATTGTTTTGTTACTTATGATGAAATAAAAAAATTTTAACTTGAAAAATAATTTCTCATAAATGTAAGAACTTTTCGATCTTAACCTAATCTTAATCTACCCTTACCTTAGTTTGCCTTACTGAACTTACGACGATCACGTCTGCTTTTAAGAACATACGCAGTTTGCCTGAATGCTGTGTTTATTATTGATATTTTGAATCTAACTTGGCGAGGATCTGAATGTCACGTCGTTTTTATTATTGATGTCAATAAAACAAAAACAATCAGAATAAACTACCAGTAGGTATGAAAAAATCTTGAAATAACGAAAAACTTGTTTTATGTTTGGTTGTAAAATATTTTTTCATCATTTTTTTGGTAATCATTTTTCTAGATCTCGATTTTCACTGACAAACTGACATTATGAATGAAATACAACCAACTGTAAGTATTTATTCGTTATAAAAATACATCGTCTTATTATTATACTTTTAACATAAATGATAATGGAATGTCGCAGCTGAGCTACTACTTCATCGCTGATGAAAACGAAGAAAATGATGAGAACGGAGCAAAATCTAAAGGTAATTTATCTATTTATTTATCTAATTTAATTTATCACAAATATCAATTGTTCATAGCAATGTAAAATATCGCAAAAATATAGATTATAACTTATATTGATTACAGTTGTTTTGTTTTGTTTTTGTTTAGATAAAAAGGAAAAGTACGAGTGGAACCAGGCTGATACAAAATTACTTATAAAAACGTATCAAGACATGAAACATCAGTTCGATGACAAAACAATTAAACAAATGAGAAGTTGGGAACAATTTAGTCATATAATGCGAGTATGTGGTTGTCGGGCAACTGCTGTACAATGCCGTAATCGGTGGACTTATTTGATGAACAAATACAAGGAAATAAAGGACCACAATTCTAGGAGCGGTAACGATCGTCGCAATTGGATTTACTTTGAAAGTATGGATGAAATTTAAAAAAAACTGCCAGAAATCGACCCTGTGTCTTTGGCATCAAACTTAGCTGGATGTAAATGTGCTGCTCCCTTTGACAATGAGGATGAGATAGAAGATTTTTTCAAACTTCCAAGCTTGAGTGGGTCTGAACCTACGTGTGATGATGTGGTTGAACAATGTCTTAAACTGCCAATTTTAAGGGAGGTAAAACGCGCTGCTCCTTGTGACAACGAAGAGGCAATTGAACAAGTTTCTGAACTTCCAATTCCCGGTTCAAAGGATAACCAAATAAAGGTGTATTAAACCACTGGTTGTAAGGAAGTATTAACGAAAAAAGGATTTCAAAAAATGTTGAGAAAACGCATATTGAGAACGACAAGAAATGGGTCATTAGTAAACTTAGCAGGTTTCGAATATTAAATTGTCACTTTTTTTTTATTTCAGGTTCCAAAACAGAAAGAAACTTTCCACACTGCAGCCGCTAAACACCAAAAAAATGTTCTGGATGAATCAGTGGACAGCAGGAAGAATAAAAGGAAGGAAAGACCATAAGATCGACTGATCGAAGAGCTACAAGAAAATCGAAGGGAACGGGCGTTAAGATTTGATCGTGATTACGAACAGCGCAACCGCTTTTTAAAATTTATGGAGGAAAGCATGAATAGATTCATTCAACCTCGTTGAAATAGTCAACGAGGTTTAGTTTTTAATATTTTTAACTCTAAAGAAATTGTTCAACGAAAATATTGTGATGTACCTTCTTGATGAAAGTACACCACGCACTGAGGTTGTCGGGTAGAGTCACAACGATTTATTTAGAGTTTAAGAATAAGTTTATTTAGACGTGTCAATTTTTTACAAGAATCGTGTTCGCGAGTCGAGAGAGGTCTCGACTGAGTGTGGACTGTACTGTGAATTCGTAATAATAATTAAATGCCGAATTAGTCTAAGTCCGTTGCGCTGAACAGAGACTCGTAAGTTCGTACGCGTAAAAGCGTGTGTATATGAAAATAAGACTAAGTTCGAACGCGACTTGTCTTGTGCACAACAGCTCGTCAAACAATTTGGGGATGCTCGAGTCTGTTTGTTCAGTCACGTAGCTCCGCTGAACAATTTGAGGACAGTCAGATGCTACTCCAAGACTGAGCGATTATTATGGGTGTTACAGGTGTTTATATATTAATTGGTTGCTACG
>JAQQRF010000970.1:0-30602 GCA_030523145.1 Trissolcus brochymenae
AATATTATTATACATCAGTCGCAGCAGTTCACCGCTTACAAAAGGTCGTGAAAATTATTCAAAATGCAAATCATACGTTATCAAACGAATAAAGGAAATGATTGCATTTCAGTAAATAATTTTAGATACCGAAAAGTTTCTGTGCTTAAGAGTGGTTTAATTTCGTGGCGGTGTACGGTGAAAAAGTGTTCCGTTAGCATTCGCACAGATGCTCAGATTTTGAAAGTTATCTCCATTTCCAAGGACCATTCGCACGATCAATTGACGGATAGTACAATTAAGAAACAAATTGTGGCTGGTAAATGCAAGGAAAAGGCAACAGAAGATATTGGAAAACAACCGTCCAACTTGATTCGATCGACATTGATGATCACGGCAAATTCAAATATGAATCATGCGTACGTCGACAATATCCGACAAGCAGTTGACGAAAGATTTTGCCAAAATTACAAATTCAAAATTGAAAATTCAAATTCAAATTTGCAATTTTTGGTTGCCCATGGAAAACAATTCCGGGAGATGGAACTTTTTACGCGAGTCCTCGAGTTTTCGAACAATTGTTCATTGTACATGTTTGCCACAACGAAGCTTATTTTCCTCTAATCTTTTGCTTTCTGCGAGATAAATCGACCGAGACATACGTTAGAATGTGGAAACACATTATTAATTTGACAGGTTTTCTTTTATTTTTGATGCAAATTTTTTATACAGTTTTTTATACCATTTTTTTATAAAATTTTTTTTAATGCAAACTCAACCGCCGGTCAACTCAAGCCAGAATATATATTATTGGACTACGAACAAGCAACAATCAATGCCACTCATCACTGTTTTGATGGAATTAAAATTGTTGGGTGCAGATTCTATCTTGGTCAATCGTGGTACAGAAAAATCCACGAACTTGGATTCTCAACGTGGTATCAAAATGATACTCCAGAACGTTCATGGTTGAGGCTATTTTTTGGGTTGTCATTTTTGCAACCGGATGAAATCGAAGAAGCGTTCGTCGATCTCATTTCGGAGTGTCTAAATGACAAACTTCTAAGGTTAATGATGAACTTTTTTTTTATAAAAAATAAAGTTAAAATCCGATTCATTGTTACTCATATCGCATAATATAGTTTCAGCGATTACGTTTTGCGCCACTACGTTGAAGCGGAATCCTTGTTTCCACCGACGCTAGGGCAGGTATTCCTTCTGACAGCCCGCGTACAACTAACGGGCCAGAGGCGTTTCATAGGCACCTCAAACAACAATTTTATTCGCCGAAACCATCAATACATTTGTGTATTGAAGTTTTGAGAAAGTTACAAGCCGAAACATATTTAAAATTAGCAGGTGTAACTGCAATGAAAAATTGGAGATTGGCTGCGACCAATAAAAAAAGTCAAATGTATAGACAACAATTAGAACACGGCGAATTTAGCATTCTTCAATTTTTAGATTATTACAGATTAGATTTTTAGAATATTTAGATTATTTACAGATTGTTAGATTTGTGATTTTTGTAGTTTTATTACTATTGAGTTTGTTTTATCCTATTTTATTAGTTTAACTTTGATTTGGAATAAAAAAGGTGGTGCTTCTTTTGTATTTTATTATTTTATCATTTTGGCGCTTATGATATATATTTTCTGCGCTTTTGATATGTGAACAATCGGTGCTTTTGATTTACCCCCCAAAAAGAATAATTAGCACTTTTGATTAACAGCTAACATATTCATGATGTTGATGAAAAAATATGTCTATCTTCACGTTTGACTCTGAAAGTTACTTTTTGGTTTCGACATGTGACAAAGTATGTCAAAGAGTTCAATATTTTCAAACTGTGAAAAGTCGTGCATCACAAATTCCAATCAATTTTTGAAATCAAAAGTGATGGATGATACAAGGGTGTTAATCTCTCCTAGAGTAGACAAGAAGCTAATGAATTATTGCGGAACAAATTCAATCTTTGAAGTATACGCTGAGAAAAATCTGTTCTTTTGTAGTAACTGGGGAAATAAGAAAAGGAGTCTTGAAGGGAATTCCTGAGGATTTAACAGAAAATGAACTCAACAAAATCATCGACTCGCCAGACAAAATCCATACGGTGACGAGGATGATGAATAAGAGAAACAGAAAATCCGAGACAAGAGACACGAAATGGATTCCCAGCACAGCTGATGTATTAATTGACTTCATCAGTCAGTCACTGCCATTAGAGGTATCTACAACTTGGGTGTCTCATTTTTAATCGGCACTTGAAATAATTCGGAAAATAAACTTTGGAGAACATTTGTCTTCTATGAAAACAAAAATAAACAAGTTTTATTTGAATTTTTTCTCGAAATCTCGTTCAATTAATCTCATAATGGCATTTTTTTCATGTTTTCGCCCAGAAATTTGACGATAATCCGATAGAAGGTGCCGAATTTAAATGAGATACCCTGTATAGTGTGAAAACTAAAGTTGAATTTCATGTGTCCAGGCTGGATATGCATACTCTTTGAGTAAAACATGCAGAAATAGAAGAGTTTACTTCGATATGTGTACTAACTATCAAAATCAGCAATGTCCCATGTCCTGTTTAATAAAAACACTAAACGGTAAACCAGAAAATGGCATATCGTGGCATAAAATCAAATTAAAAGTACAGTTTTTGGATTACAGAACATGCCGAAAAGGGCTAAAGGAGAACTTCCTGAATATCAGACGCAGACTGGAGTTGGTTCAGACTTCAGAATAAAACACAACAGAGGTTCAAGTAGAGAAGGCCAAAGAAGAGTTATCTGAACAGGATAATTCCAACTAACATGTGAAGACTAAAATTACACAGATGAGCAGTCAGGATGGAGGAAAATTTTCCTAAGCAGGATTGTCGATGCTATTCATGTCGGAAGCAGAAAAATAGAGTTAGAAGTCGTTAGAAGTCACAAATAGATTTGTATGATAAACATTGCAGCTTATCGGGCAACGATGATATCGATCAAATAATTGAACGTAGAATTAAAAAAATAAGCGAAGGAAACGATAAGAATAGAAATAGGAAATAAATTGAGAGTGAAGTCTGATTTGGAAATAATTCCTAAATAAATAATAAATGAATATATTTATGAAATGATGAATAAATATATTTATTAAGTTATAACAAAAAACTTGTTATCATTTGCTCTTATGAATAATCCTAAAATAATTTTAAAATTATGCAGTGGAATTGCCATAGTAAAAAGAATAAGTTCATTAAGAAGCAGTGAATTTGAACGTTATTTTAGCCACAGAAACTTGGTTGTATCCTAGAGATAACCATCATCTTTATGGACTCGATACAATTAGATTTGATAGACTAATTAATAGAGCTAGTAGCTTAGAAATTTTTTCACCAAAAGAGTTTATATATGGCATAGTTGATCTTATTTAAATGCGATCTCTTTGGAGGTAGGAACAATTCTGATCAATTCTGATATGGATGAATTATTAACAGTGGTATGCTATAAATGCTCGACTGGTATTAATGATATTGGTTTAGGTGAATGGAACAGTTTTATTGATGATGTTAAGAATCATGGAGCAAAATATTATATTATATGTGGTGATTTCGACGCTCATTATTCGCTCTCTCTAAATAGTTTTATTGAATAATGGAGATCCAACTCATACTAAGTTTTCTAATGAAAAAATTTTTTATTATAATATTGATCATTTCCTTCTCCAAAGTTGGCGCTGAAAACAAACTGGTGCACTTTCGACAACAGGTAGGGCAGCGATCACTTTCCCATTTTATTGGAGTTAAATATACACTGAAAAAAAATCTTCATTGAACTTTTTACATTATTGTTAAAACACATAATTATTTCTTTTGTTTTGAAGCACTAGGCTCATGTAACTTTTACAAGTATCGTCCCATTAGGGTATGGTATAATAAACGATCGTTTGTTTAATTATAAATTATTGTAAACATTGTAAAAAAATTAATTATGAAAAATAGATTGCAAATTTATTTTCGCAATGAGCACGCAGGCACAGACTGAGTGCTTATAATTATACGAGATGGCACGACATGTCTTTGAAAAAACCTAAATCGCTCGATGTTTTTAAAAAAAATTACAAGTAACCTTTTTATTTTTTTCGAATTTTATGACATTCTGGAATTGTAGTTCGAAAAGCTGAATTTGTTTGGCAAGCTCGCGCAAATGTACAACTTGGATGAAATAACTCAAGGATGTGGCAAGTAAAATCGATTGTTTTAGCGTGTGTGAATGTTGCGGGGAATTTGTTGCCCTGTCTTATAATTTGTCAAGGTATTTGTTTTGAATATTTTATATTATTTTATAATATTTTGAATTTATTTATAAACTTTTAAAAGAAATCTTAATTCAACATTTTTGCAGCGCAACATTTTTCGTCAACTTAGAGAAGAAATAACGACATCCCTGGAACATACTATGCAGAATCTGAAAAAGGATTTATGACAAGGGAATGATTTCATTAATGATTTTAATTCTTTTGTCGCAAAACTAAAGGGGGTCTTTTTGTTTTTGAGTTTTGGCTACGTTATCATCAACTTAGTGTCTTTTAGTGTCGTTGTTGTCAACTTTTTTATCATTTGTTTCTAATTTTTTAAAATTTGAAATTACTAATTATTTTGATCCCACCTGACTCTATATTATAAAAATAATTGAATGTAGAATTTTTTGTATAATCAACTTATCGAGTCCGCTACCGCCTACCAGTTCTTCTCGTTAAGTGGCATCAAACTAACCAAGCTGTCTGGTGTCGCATGCATTTAAAGCAGCCGGTCAAGTTTCGGTCATGGTCATTGCAAATTTTTACAAACTATTGAATTCCAGACCCATGCATGAAAATAAAAACACTATTCCTAATTTGAAATTGATAGAGGGTCTATGGAATTTTTCATCAGTTACTCTCTACGACGTCTAAGTTGACAATTTTTTGCCTAAGGTTTAAACCCTAGATTTTTACAATGTTTGCAACAGAGTTTCTGGAGTACTTCAAAAATGATTCATTGCAACAGATGCACGTTGTTTTTTTGCTAACAATCCATTCAATGAAGATACATAAAAGATTAATATATTTCGAGTTTACAGCAGCACCGTATTTGACATTTTTCTTTCAAAAAGTAACTGCTTTTTTTCCTCTTGCCAAAAATTATGACTGGTCACTATTATTTATGAATACTGAATAAATTATTATAGCTTTAAAATTTATTATTTAGAGCATAAAAAATTAGTTACAAATCAAAGTTTAATAGGAATAAACGTGACAAAATAAGCGAAAACTTCATTTCTGTCAATTAACTGTGGCTTAGCTCTAAAATATAATTGGTTATCGTAAATAAATATTTCATCTGACTTAGTATAACCAGTGAAAAGGATCACAGGTCTGATTAGAGTTTAAATTTGACCTATTTAAGTTTGAATATATGTGTGAAAAACTTTATCAAAATTTACTATGATCATTTCGAACCGCGGACCATAATCAAAATGCAAAATTTTCACACAAGTTACAGCAAACTTTATTACCGAGACGAAATTATTTACTTAATTCTGACCAAATTTTATTATGTGCATTGTAATTTGTTATAAAACGTTTCACTGTCCGAGCTATCTTAAAAAATGATTGTAATTTTTGATTCTCTTTTTCTATCCATATAGTAAATATAATTAAATACAGGCAATCCTTATACCTGAACGTTTTGTTTGAATACAATTTTTGCATAGTTAAACTGAAAATGTTATGTTAATTGTGTGACAAATTTCAAATGTTTGTGCTAATTTTTTGTAAATTAATTTATACTGACCGTGAAGAGAAAGACGATAGAAATTGAGCTGTATAGTATGAGATCACTGAAATAAGCGGTTCACAAACAATTCGAGCGCGACTTATCGTTTTATCGAGAGTATTTGCCAACACTTACTAGGAACTATATTGATGGATAGTAACTTTACGAATAATTTTCATTTCTAATTACCGGGTTTCTATGCCATTCTGTAATTTATTAATTTTCCCAATGACAATTAAACGCCTAAAATAATTGTTGCATACGTTTTAGCAGTAATTTTGATCTTGTTTTCTGGCATTTCACAATTATAATGCTTTTCATTTATGATATACAGAATCGTTTAGTTGAAATTGTGAGAAAGTTTGAAATGTGATTTTAAGAAAAGACGGGATTCCATTAAAAGGCAACCAAAATATAAATTATTTTAGTTATTCGAAAAAAGAATGACCGTTTTCGGCGAGCCAGGAAATAAGATGCGTTGGATAAGAACAATGAAGTGCAATTTATTTTGCAAATAAATTGGACAAATTTGTAGAATTAATTTAAGATAAATTTTTCGAAAAATTAATTACAGGTAGCGTAACTGTCTACAAGCTTAACATGTTAGTCTGTCGACTGCTTTTATACGATGAAAAAATTCCCTTAGAAAAGCGTTACGCTTAACAAAAACTCGGTGACGAAGTTGGCCTCAAGACTTGTTTCATAAGATCAACAATACAAATTTTCAATAAAACGTCTTTTCATTTTCGAAAATTCACTTTGCCATTCCCAATTAAAATGTCCTAATATTTTGGTTAAGTCGTTTATTTTTCATGGTTCTCGAGTATTCGCCACTTCATCTTTATTTAGACATTAGTTATAAAGGGAGTTGAATTACGTTTTCCCGGTATCGCGATACTATTCGTCCGGTGTAAATTAGTCGTTTATTAAACTTGTACGAGCAGTCGAAATTGTAGTGCAAGTTCGTCGCCCGTTAATATAGAAATTTCGTCGTCCTTAAATTACCAACTTTATTCATGCGCAGTTGCGATTTCCGGGAGAGTTCGTTTGTGTGGAAATTAAGACATTAAATAATTGATTACTGGCGTTACGAATAATTGTCTATCTTCTGTTTTGAATGAAATTGTGTTTCACCTTACATTCTCTTTTAGATTTTCTATTTTATTTTATTTTTTTAAATATTTTCTTATGTTCGAAAAAGCGGCTCAGTTGCTGCATTGTGAAAGCCAGAACTTGGAAGGAATATAAAAATATTTTACTTATTGAGACAAACAAAGGCTATCGGAAAGGATACAGCGTGAGACAATTTATAAAAATTATTACCTTTTAAAGTAATTATTAAGTAGTAATGATTTTTTTGTGTTTCAAGGTTGTGCAAATATTTTACCATAATTCGTTTTTCATCAAACTAGGGGGCTTCGCACATATGTTGCAATTTTTGTGGACTTCAGACCTGCTATCTCCAAACAAAAAATATATTTAAAATATATTTTGAATCATTAATTATAATAAAATATTGAAATAAAAAAATTATTTAATTTTCATCATACTCAACTACCGACAAGTATAACGACTATGAACATTTTTTATCAATTTTATTACAATAGAATAATTTAACAATTTAATAGACCGCGAAATTGATCATCTTGATTATCTTGTTTATTTTTTTTTGTTTAGAATATGTAATGTGTCGAATTAAACAAAATTTTAAACATCCTTAGAGACCTTAGAACTCCGGTAACCTTCGATATTCTGCAGAGGGAATTTCGTTTTTCTTTTAAATCCCTGTTTCACATAAAAAATGTATTACAAGAAATAAAAATTCTTTTTATAGCGGGATTGCAAAAAAATTGAACCAAAATAGAGGGTGAAGTACGGGAGTGAAGACGAGCATAGATGACAAGGTGGTCATTAAAGGTGTATAGGAAGAGCAGTGGATGTTCCCAGAGTAAGCAGAGGGTGGTCAAGAAGCAGGGCTAGGATAGGACCAACCGGTGTTGGCCCAAGCGCGGTAGCGAAACTTTTTCTTAATATAGGCATGTTTTCACTTTTTCATGAAAATTCCCTACAAAATGAGCAAGATTACAAATGCTTGAATGATTGCATAAACTTTGGGTGATAAATGAGGCCGGAATGGTAAACAGAAGAGTCGATGCTGAGTGTCCTGCTGTCGGGGGCGCGGTTGGGCGCTCCAGTGAGTGACTTGTCGTCGTCACGGATTACATCTGCCGAGTGTTTTGATGGCAACTCTAAAGGCCGTATCGCGGTCTCTTGGTAAACATTTGTTTAGTAGATAGAGGTACGGGTGCGCGGATTTTATTTCCTTGGCCGACGTAATCTGTGCCAAAGTGTTTGCTCGCGGAAAATGCGATCAGCGATTGCATTTAATCGCAGCTCTGCATCTGCGGGCTGAGCATACACACGTGAACGAATAAATCTTTGAATTTTTTCTTCCCTCAACACTTCTTTTTGTCTCTTCTTTTTGATAGGCGTTTCTTCATTCAACGCCCGTATCTTCTAACTTATTAGAACCAGCGTGAAAATCGGATGCTCATATTTGATTCTAAGTAACCGTAACTTAGTCGTTCATTCTTCGCATTGATCGTGTGGATTCCGTAGATTAAAATTGTATTATCAACTTTCGAATGTGCTACAGCTGCAATTTTGTGTTTTATTCCTACTGCGCTTTGTTATGTCTGGTTTTGCCTTCAAGATTTCATCCAGATGTATAATAACCCTCTGATATATTTGGTTCAATTATTTTTTATTAATAAAAAAATTTCGAAACTATATTAATAAAATGAATAATAATATGATAATAAAAAATAAATGGGTAAATGATAAAAAAAATTTTTGATCGTAAATTGACAATTTATGTCAGGAAACAGGAGGTAGTGTTTCCGGCCAGGTATAAAATAAATAAATAAACGCTATCGTGGTTACTTACGCATAGTTTACATCGCATAGTTTTGCGATTTCCAGCACTCCAGATCTCAGAAAATAGAATTAGTTGTGGCTATATGAAATTTCGTACAGATAGACGAAGTGAACACGACTGTTTCAACCCGTGACCTGTATTAAAAGAAAAATGATGGAGTAAGTAATGATAGTAAAAATCAATATTTTAGAACATTTTTTCGTCAGTTTTCCGGTGATTTAATTTTTTGGGGTTGTAATATAGAATAATACGAATATATGAAATTTGCGACAGTTACAAACTTATACATTTCTTAAATTTTCATAATCTCACAAATTTTCAACATTCGAGAATTTTTTGAAAAATTCTCACAATTTACAAAAATTACAATTTTTTATAATTTTTCTCTTTCTTGTGACACTTTGAATTTACACTTATTACACTTATTTTTACGCTTTCTGTTTAAAAAGGGGACATATTTCATTTTTTGGGAGTCAGAATTTTCGTCTTTATCAGAATTAGAGAGCATGTCAACATTGCGAGTCCGTGTTACGAACTTGTTGTAATCAGTCATCAAAATGAACTATTCAGTTATATAACATTTAATTTAGTTAAAAATTTCATGGAATGTCTGTCATTTTTGCAAGTTAGACGTTAATAATGATTTATGTATCGACCTAACAATGATTCGAACCTTTTTCGGTTTTTGATTTCCCATGGAGAAAAACGGCGTAATAATTTTTCCATCACATATGCACACAAATCACAGTTTTACCCTCAAGAACAGAGTAAAACGCATGTTTATTTCCTTGAGAGAACTATTATTTGTCAATAATTTTTCATTTTCTTTTAGCTTATCTGATAGACTGTATGAACGGTTTAGTAACGCACAGAACGTCCGTAGTATGTGGATGGAAATAAATTAAATTCTCAAATTAAATTCTCTTTTAAAGTCTTTAAGGAAAACTGGAAGTTTGACAATTAATAAATAATGTATTTACGAATAATAAAACGTATTGAGATTAAAATCTATTTAGGAAACTTTATTTACGTTATGAAAATACACCAAAATTGCTGATTATATAAAATTTGGCTGTGTTATTTTTAATATAGTATTTTTAGTAGTACTTGACAAATTCGTATTAATGAGTTCTTAAATTAAAATATTGTGTTGTGTAAGTGGGCTGATTATTTTATAATAGTGAAAAGATTGTTCGAATTCGAGAACAAAAACCAGAATATAAAAATGAATATTTTGAGTTGATTTGCTATAATTTACTTGCGCGAATCGTTTGTAAAATGAAAACGATCGCACAGTATAGAAGAGCGATGAGATGAGTTTGTCGCGCAGCTTGCTTACTCGTGGAAAGTGAGCATGAAAAATTGTCCACGCAGTGTGATTACTAATTGCGCGTATAAGCAAATTTTCGTGACACGGATAGTAAAGTCTTGATGAATATACATATTCATTTGACGCGATATTACATGCGGTACCATAAGTAACAGTCCTTGTGATGTAGTGCACGATAAGTGCTGACGCGGACAACGTTGTATGATATTAAAATTCAATAGAATGACGTTAGCAATCAATATATACATATATATTACACATTTAATAAAAGAAATAATTTAATTCTTCATTGATTGTGAACGTAATTCTATTGAATTTTAATATTGTACAACATTGTCCGCGTCAGCACTTATATATATAGATACTCTTTCGTATATAGAGGTTACTCTTCATAGATTTGAACAATAGTTTTTGACATGTACAGTTTTGCGTTCATGCAAACATCTTACAAAATACACACGTGGCGACAAGAAGCATGGTATCAGGCGAGAAAAACATTGAAAGCTTAGCCGAAAGAGCATCTTCAGTTAAATCAAATAATCGTCTTTTGCTTGTTCGTACTCCTTTTTGTTAACTCTTTTTTCATCTTCCTTCTTAGTTCGCTGGTAAAGGCAGCATCCATTAATTTCAAAACATGGTAACAAAGAGTCTATCTGAGCATAATCCTGTTTCTTCTTTCGTGCTCTGTTTTTCCAAAGGCACCAGAGAGGGAGTCCGATAATGAAAGAGAAAGATGACGATGGGAGGACAAGCTGCCGTTTCAACCTTGAAATTCAAGCGAAATGAGTCGAACCTGTTCCGCCTGAGGCCGCGTTTCTCTTTTTCCGCGGTAGCAGTGGGGTTTGAATCGAGCGTCTTACCAAGAGGCATAAGGTTGCCCTCACACCGAGTTCCCGTGGCATTAATATTCTCGTAAAGCTGACCGTTCATCAGGCGTGGCTGAGGATACTTCTGTACTCATCTCCCCACTTTCGCAATCATCTTCTGTATACCCGTCCTTGTCCCTCGTGATCGTTTCCTGCGTCCCCACAGTGCCCTCCCGGCTACATTCATCTACAAAAGCCAACAACTTCGTAATGCTTGTTCGCGTTTTCTATAGCCGCCTTTGGATCTTCTAAACGCTGTTCTTCAAAGAAGTTTATTGTATGAATTAAGCATTGCATCTCCGGGACACAGAGACATGCTGTGTTTTCGATTTCAACTTATGCCAATTATGCAACTTATGCAATCTCAATTCCTACTCGATTGCAGCCAGCTGTCAATATCAATCATTCAAATTTTAGAGGTTTGATTTGTCATTGATAATATCGTTGAAAGAAACAGCCCATGACTAGTTTAATATAGGCACTGCTGGACTGCCAAGTTAATCTGTGCAAGCATTATTCTTGTATGGGAAGTCTGGTAAAAAAGCGCCCATTAGATAATAGACAAAAATGAACCATTACATAAATTAATTGGAATAAAAAATAAATCAAAAGTTAGCTACTTGATTAGAAGATGAATTAAACTCATAAAAATACCACCATTTCGTTTTGAGTAGGAATTTTTTTTTAAATTCGTAAATCAATTTTACAATAATAGCTAAATTTGTTACCCATCACTTCTAGAAACAACTGTTAATTTTCACCACGCTCGAGCATACCGACATATTTATGTGAGCCAAGAAAAAAATCTTGAATCACGCATTTGAACGTTTCATCAAGACAATGAAACCTGTTATCAAGAATATGAAATTTAAACTATTTTAACTTTGAAAATTCCATGAAATAGCTTATTGACCAAGTCTCCTTTATGAGTAGCACTTTTCTCTTAGTGTACATTTCACAAAAGGATTTAATAGTGCAAAGGCAAAGTATTGATCCTTTTTTATTATGACTTAATCTTGACAGAATTGAGATTTATTTCTTAACAAATTTCTGTGTTGTATTTTCTAATAAATTTTAGCCATTTTTATTTTTTCGGTAAAAATGACTAAAATTTTCAAAAAAATTATATAAATTGATTGAAAATAAATTGATTAATTATTAAAAATTGATGCAACTGATTTATTTATTTTGATACACCGTGTTGTTGGCAAATGTGACGCGCAACGCAAGTCTCCAGTAGATCCTGGTCATCGGAAAGGCGGAGGGTGCCGTATTCATAGACAGGTGATGCGTAGAGCATGATGGAGGTAAAGATCGTAGAGAGCCCCACACGAGCAAAAATGTATTTTCAAATATATTTAAAATATTTTTTATAAAAATGAAATATAAAATTATATATTAAATATAAAAAAAAAATAAAATCCACGTACATTTTGATTTATAATTTTGTCCCTGTGAGAGTAAACGTCTAGAGACACTTAAGTATTATAGCGAGCGCTGAGAGGTGATTCATAGTACTCAACTACTAAAGTGATGGTTTCTCTGGTTTTCCTTCTTGTTTCGAAAACAGTTTCGGTCTTGTGGTCCATTTTCTGCACGCCAACTTTAGAGAGTCACCGAAGGATCATGGCGATGGGTTTATTTACTGATCGTGTGACCTCCTCGAGGAACTTGCCAACGATAACTAAGGCAACGTCATTAGCAAATCTCACTGTCACAGATCCATCACGTCACGTCATACTTGTGCGTTCCTGTCTTCGAGACATAGATCAAGACTCGGCATGAGAATTAGATGGTTATTATTCTCAAGGTATGGTAGTACTTCCATCTTCTGCAGCGCGTTCAGGTTGCAGCTTCATCTGGCGTTGTTTAACGTATTCTTCACATCTAGGGTGATGATTGCGCAATACTTTTTAAGACCTGGTATCCAACTTCTTTCTTCGATAGCCTCCTGGCCGATGCCAATGTCTTTTCCCATGACGTCTACGGTGGATCTGGCTTTGCAGAACCTAAAGCGGTAGAACCTAAAGTTGTTGAATGTTTTGCGGTCCTGTGATATCCGATCTGTGTGTATCCAATGATACACATCTAATCCAATGAATCCTGTTATATCCAATCAGTGGCCATGGATGACTTTCTCACGAAATTTGCTTGAAGATTTCGTCTAACATCCTCTGAACACTTTAGTAGGTGGTGCGTACAACCTACAAATATAGGTAAATCCTATCTTGACTTACACCAACCCATCTAATTTAATTGGTTGTATCTTCTGCACAAAGAGGAGTTGTTTCGTTGTATGCCTCGTCTGGCTAGTTTTATTGTAAAAGAGAGAAAAATAAAAGATCCCGGTACATTACTGAAATATTTTACGTCACTATGAATAAAGGATTTAAGATAAAAAAATGTTTTCCTGAACCTTAGACTAGAATTTATGCTGCTACATGTATGTTACAATAATTGATTGTACAACGTATGCCCTTGATATAAAGAAAAATTATTATTTCCCGAGGTAGAAATTGTGTTTTTCACAACCTTCTACCTCGAAAAAGTAGTTGCGCAAGAATTATACTGAGGATTATACTGAATTCTCCTTTCGAAACCAGCACCTTCAGAGCAAGTGATGCGAACATAAGTTTTTCAAAAAACAAATTTCTTTTTATCTTGAAAATTCAAATCCAAAACTTTTAAGAAAAACACAAAAATTTGATATAGTTTTTTTCAACAAAAAATTATTTTGCGGGTAAATATGATATTCAAGCGATATTTCAGCGTAACAACGGCTACTCAGACTCATTCAGAGGATAAAATTAAAATTAAAATTAAGGATAAACAACCGGAACAGTTAACCAAATTCAGTTTCGGTACGATAATTATAATTTTCAACATTTTCAACAATTCAACAACAAATAAAAATGAAATAAACAATTTGGACAAAACTGATTGCAATTTCAATACAGCGTAGAAACAGAAACAAAATAATAAGACTTACCAGAATCATACGTTTTGTTATTGTTTGTTTACTTTTTAAAAACCTTGAATAGTTTTGTACTTTTCGTTTTTGGTTGTTTGCTGTTGTGAGACTTAGAGATGTTTCATTTTTATTTATTTTAGTTATTGTTTTTGAGATTTATTTTAGCTTTGTGATAACATTGAAACCACTTCCGAACTGGTTCTGATAATAGTTGTTTTGAAAGTGCTAGAACCAGAACTGCAACTGAAACTAAAACAACATTTTAGAACCATTGACTGAAACTGATATTAGTTACGTTTTCAAACCTTGTTAATAATTAATGAATTGTAACAATTCGATAGTAATTGAACGCTCGAGTGCTCTTTGTGCATCCGAGCTACAAATATATACATATAGCTACCCAAAGCCAGCGTAACACTTCAAGGTAACGCTCCAATGTAATGCTGTTTTTGTGATGACGGTCCACCTTCTACCATCAGTTCACGACAAACATTTTTTTCTTTTCGTTCATAAAGAATTTCTAAATTTTTTTTCACTCAAGTTACTGAATATGAAAGTTACTGTATATGAAAACTAGCGTTATAAATTATTATATATTGAATAATACACTGATGAAAAAAATCGGTATTCTTTACTAGAATATTCTTTACTTGGTTAACTCTAGTCGAACTCATTCATGACAACTTGGCAATTTATTAATATTGAACATAAATTATAGTTTAACAAACTATATTCTCTGTTTGACAAAACAAAATGATCAGGTGATTTGGGGACTTGATGGTATTTTCGATTAAGAATGTCTGCTAAAATTAACGAATAAATCAAGTTTTGTAAGTTATTCAATTTGAAAGAAATATTGTTACTTTTACACTGGCTTTAATGATATCATATGATTTTGAGTATCAAATCTGTCAAGAATTTTAACAAGTTTTTTTAAAAATTGTGATCAAGTTATTATGATATTATTTTTTAGTCAGTTTAATTTTAAATTTTGAGTTGACCTAAAAATGAACAAAAAAAAATATAGTCATATTAAATATAGTTACGATAACTTGTATTTCAGTTACTATTATTACTCGATTTCTAGTTATAGTAGCTATTAATGCCACAACTTAAATATAACAGTTCAATTAACGATGTAAATTCTTCACCAATACGTTATAGTTTGAAGATTGACTATCAAAGCAAACTCAGATAAAAATTATTATTCACTAAATCAAATTGAACATTTTGAAAAAATATCTCATTTTAAAAATGAGATGCATGCTCAATGAAGTTTCGTAATACGGTACTTCCCTGAGTGTTAATATTTAGCAGCAATGACTGGGTTCAAAAAGAGTGGTAAAAATCAAAATGAGCCGAAAGTGTAATACGAGATGAGAAACAAAAAAGATGTAGGTAGTATTCTCAAAAAAGTCCTCAGAAATAATACATATTCGCCATGATACCTGATTTGAAAAATTGAAACTAAGCACCGTACGAACAGTTTAATTTTTTTTTCTTCACATTTTCTATAATTGAAGAAATTAATCAAAGAAAAGTTTACTACTTAATTAGAGAAGAATCACAAGAAGCTGAAACAAATCCAAGGGGAATATCATGATGCGCTTGATCAAGCGTGACAATTCATTTTGAAAAATTATCATTCGCAATGAGATTGAATGTTAAGGGATAATTACATTCAGATTAAATTGCGCGAAACTGAGTGGATGATTAGCGTGTTTGCAATTAATGTTCAAAATTTTTTTAGTTACACTTTATCAATGTTGTTACACCCCCAAAGTGGCTGAAGTTGAATTAGTTCGGGTCAACTTAACTGTATTTAATTAATCGTTACGAATGTGTTTACAATTTTAATTAATTCTCCAGTAGACATAGCGCATTTAATCGTTGCTGTCCAAAGTTAAACGCTGTGATATAATAACGTAACGCTACAGCGAGCGTGGCGCAGAAAAAAAATTAACCGGCTGTGATGGAAATTGAACTTGATATTTTATGGTCATCTCCGCGAAACGCCCGATAGTTCAGTATAACTGTATTCGTCTCGGCGATAGATGTTGTGTGGCGATAAATACTTATTCAGGAAATGCTGAGATTCTTGTTAATTATGTCAAAATGTTGTTGTTTCTAAGTCTAACGAACAGTGTATGAGCAGTTTTTTTTTGTTGAATACTAGTAATAATTTTTAGAGACTATTTTGAAATATATTAGTTTGAGGGGCAAGATATTCACTTCTTCTACATTTTCTTTTATTAATTTTCAATCAGCCATGTAAAACATTCGGATTTAAAATTTTTCCATTCAATACGTTAGCAGGATATATTTTACACTCAAGTTAATAGAAATATATACTGATTTATGTTTTAAATCATTTAATTCCATGAATATGATGAATAATAATATTTTTTTATCTGTGACAATAGAAAATTTATTTTAAAAAAAAAAACCTTTCCGTTATTTTACTAATGTAAAGATTTGCAAAATTTCAATTTTAATTGCAAACAGTGTGAAAAATACAAAACAACAAAACAAATACAATATTGTCTGCCATAAACTTTGCTAAAACCTGGTTTGTTATGTACGTATATTGACAGGATATGTCTTTTGGCTGGGGGTCAGGCTGAAAATTTGTGTGTAACGTGGAGCTTGTGCGTTACTCTTTCTAAATTAATTTTACCATACACTACCCAGTTCTTAATAATTTTGATTTCCTATTGAAATCTCATTTAATGTCATTGCAGAATCAAAATTAGAGTAGTTTAGTAAAACACGACAATATTTATTTTAGAAATTAATTTTTTAATAGATTTTGTGTTTTCCAACTCGGATAATGTAAATTTTAGTATTCAGGAGTTTAATGGTTAATAAAAAATCGGAAAAAAGTATGTTTATTTTAATTTCATACATGATGACTTTTTTTATACATGACAAATATTTTTCCTAAACTTTTTTTTTTAACGAATTTCACAATGAAACTCTCTACGTGATAAGATGTGAACAGTAATTCGACATAAATCAGACCATTGATTAGTAGACCATTGAATGGTTTTATTTAAAAATCAGCTAATACCTGTTACGTATTACAGATTTGCCTGAAACAAAAATTATATATACGTTTTTTCAGAGGATCAGCATAGTGTAGCAAGTCCCTTAAAATTTTTTACAATCATTTGTTATTTTTAACAAACAATCGGGATTGCAAACAGGATGTGGTATGTCCAGAGGATCAGACGAACAATAAGAAGAAAATGTATCAGCGGTTTAAGTTAGTTTGGCGAAACCAACTGACATGAACCGCAATGTGTTTTCGATTCGGACGATGCTCACTGAATCGTTGCATGGCTTTCGAATTCGCAGCAAGTTTTCCGACAGACGATACGTATCGCCTCAATCTGCCGTCAAGAAAGGAAGTGCTCCGGGGTTGCGGCATCCAAGACGACGAGGGTGCCTGAAGGAGGAAGAGAAACCTATTGAAATTCTCGTCAGGTCGTGACTTGCGGGGGCTGCCGTCTGAACTATGGGCAAGCTGTTGCGATCTTCTTTCCTGGGCCGACAAGAGATTGCTCGTAATGCACGTTTTCACTCCACGCAAGCTTCATTTTTTATTCTTTTTCTCCTCTTTTATACGACAGGAACCAACAAATTTGATCACAATTAGCCATCAAACTTATTTTTTCGTTAATTTTACTATTCCCGACAGTCGTCCCTGAAGAAAGATGAATAACCACTCACAAGATGTTTCGTATTTTTCCACTTTGGTCTGTTTTACTATTTTTTGTTAAAAATTGATTCAATGCTTTCGGAACATCCATTTCGTCATCTCCATCAGAAACCTCGTTTTGTTTGCAAAAATGTTGCTTCTCAAATTTTATTCCATAAATTCGGTAAAGAACAAATAGTGTTAAAATAAAAAGTTCGTTAACAAATGTTTTATTTTTTTGAAAAAATTTATGTTATTTCAAAATTAAAATTAAATTAAATTTATATTAAGTAATATTTGTGGTGAAATTTTAAATGTATAATGTATTCATTGATTATGTTACAAGTTTCTGTATTATTTAGGTCAATATTCGACTTTAAGTATCATTATTGATAACACCGAATAAAGAATAGTATTATTAGTACTGTAGAATTACAGTACCGGTTGTACTGCAGATACTAACTTACTGTATAGTAACTAAAACTATAAGAGTTTATTTTAAAGAAATGTCAACACACATTCCATTGTACAGCAATTGAAGTATACAATTTGGAATTGTAGAACATTTTTATTATCAATTAATTTTAATCAAAACAATAATGTTTCAATATTCCTGATAAATTGAAGCGTCGGATGCAATAACCAGACCTGCGCTCGGAGGCCCTCTTTTTAAATCAAAAAAGTGTCGAGGAAATTTTTGATTTCGATATTCTTTGAGTGGCAAAGATGTTTATTTTGATTTAAAGAACTACTTAGCTACTTAAAGTATATCGAAATCAATCATTTTGGTCTGGTTATTGCATCCGACGCTTCAATTCGCCTATAATTTCTTTATAAAATATTTCAACCAATCTTACATTTTATATTATTGTTAACTGCCAACTTTATTGACTATCACTATCTGCTCCTTACCGTTACTTACGAGTGGTTTTTTATTTCATATAAGTATTGATTTTGTGATATGTACTTTTATGTAAACGTGATAAGTAGTAATATAACAACCTTATAGATTCTATTCATTATGAACACTCCATATCAATGAAAACGATTTAATTGAGCATTGACGATTAAAAGTTGAGAGCTTATTTCTCATGAGTATGTAGTTCATAAACATCTGAATTCATAAAGCAGCTGATGGAGTAGTAGACACGGACCTGAACTACCAACTTGTAGTTCCACGTTGCAAATTCCCATTAGATGGATTTAGCATCAACACTCAACTTGACCGTACATCATGCGTCTAACCTACATGGTCATAACTCTAAACAAAATTTAATTTTTGATATAATCCACAATTCAAATTCATATTCCTATGATTTATTTTGATTTTAAAACGTTGGTTAAACGTTCATTTAAATTTAGGTTTACATTTTTCATCTGAAAGAATTTGATTTTGGAGTAAACATATATTTTAAGCTCTAATTAAATAAATTATCAATAATTGAAGTTTATCGCCTATCAATAATAGAAGTTCAATTTGCATACAATTTTCTTTTGTGGTGAACTTTTTGTATTATTAGTAGACAGCAAAAATCTCTCCTTTTTTGAAGTGATACATCTCAAAAATATACATGCATCATTACTGAAATTGTTATAGAAAATTACTTTTGTGATGTTGCATATAAAATTTTATAGTAACTGTATTGAGTCAAAACAAATTTGGCCGAGTTAATTGAAATATTATTATCAATTTGTATTGAATATATATGAAATTGTGTAGATAATTTTTATTAAGCGATCCATATTTTGATCAATCTTGAGCAAGATGATCGTGTGCAAAATTATAACAAACTAATTTCTTAATAATTAATGTATGAAATGGCTTGATCGCTTAGTAAAATTTCCTGTACAGATTAACGTATCGTATTTGTCTTAAACAGGCTAAAATTGTTCATTATACTTGCGAATCATAATGTTGTCAGATCGTACAAGATGTATTTACATTATTGTCTTGCATTGTAAAATTTGCCATTTGTCTTTGCCATACACTAAACAAAATTTAACTCAATAGCAAATGTTTTTATATTTTGCTTGATTATTTTGAAACACTGTATGATGTATAAATTTGAAGCTTCATGGTTTAAACTCAATTTTTGTATTTCAAGTTATTTTTTTGATAAAATACTTAATAAGTTTTACCATTACTGGACTTAAGCCCTAGCCTTTTCTTTTTCTATTTGTTTTTTTGGTAATTATCATTAAATTCTTTAACAATATTTGAACGTAATTTGTTTGAGCTCAGCTATGGGTATTTCCAGGTTCATTTTCAAAAAAATTCAATTGGAAATTTTGTAAACAATACAAACATGCGGCGATGCTTGTTTAAATACACTAATAAATGCATTTGAAAATAAACAAATAAAATTCCGAATTGAATTTTCTTGAAAATGAACCTGGAAACGAAAAAAATTTATACAAAGAACACTATAAAGCTCTTGAAATTCTTTTTCTTTTTACTTGTAACTTAAAAAACATTTGTACATTTTGTAACCCGTAACATTCAAATTTAAAATTTCAAAAAAAAAAAAAAAAAAAAAAAAAAAAAAAAAAAAAAAAAAAAAAAAAAAAAAAAAAAAAATAATAACATAAAAAAAAAATAAATAATAACACAAAAAAAAAAAAATACAACATTCATTTTGATCAAAATACATTTTGATCTACATTCAAAATGGTATTTTCCAATAAATAAATAAATACAAATAGTTTTGACTCTTGTATTTATTTTTGTGGCTGTAATATTGTCTTTTGTACATTTATATTCTGAAAGGAACGGTAAGCTTATTTTCAGAGAAGTTGTTTCTATATCGTATATTAATTTACAAAAAAAATCCTGACTGATGTTTCTAGTTATGTTTCGTAAGAACAACTCGTAAAAGTGTATCCTCTTATTTTAATAGAGTTGGATGTATTTAAATCAATATTACATCTGAAAAAGCTGTTCTTGCGAGAACTCTTGGTGTATCAGTTTTCAAGAAACAAAATAAATTTGCGACGAAGGTATTTAGCAGACTTTGTCTGTTTTAAGTTCAACATTGCCATTCTAAAAGCTTAAATGTCTATTACATCGTAATTTTTTAAATAAATACAGGTTTTTTATCAACTGATGTTTTTTAAATCATTATATTTGATTTTAATCATAAATTATTTCAGTAATTAATAAATAATTGATAAATAATTTCGATTCCTTAAATGGAATTAATACAAAATATATAGAAATAGTCATAAGCAAGGCTATCTCGTGTAGTAGAGTCTGCATAATTTATATATTGCATTTTAAATTTTAAGGGTAGATTTTTCATATTTGTTTGTCCACTACTATAACAAAAGTGCAGTCGAAATTCATAAGGACTTTTCAATTTAATTTATAAATGTACAAATCTTCTTCCAGACAAAAAAACTCTGTCTTATATACACACTTTAATATTACCGTCGATCAATCATACGTAACACACTGATTAGCGATAACCGTAACTCATCAGCAAGTTTTAAAAGTGCTGCCCAAGCTTTGACAAGGGTTGTAAATGAGAAGAAGAGTAATTTTAGAACAAGATTCGTCTAGAAGTAGAGGTGATTTTTTATGAAATTTATAATATCAATTTTCATTCAATAGTTTCAATATCATTTCCGAATTGAATGAATAAGGACCGACTTATAAGTAGAAACATATAAAAGTGTGTTTATATGCTTAAAAATAAATTATGTGCGAAGATTCCTACGGAGCAGGAATATTATACAGGGTGTACCAAACCACCCGTATCATCCCAAAAGACGTATTATATCTACGTGCGTATTTAAGTGGTACGAGTGGTTTGGAACACCCTGTATATCATTCTGGTTGATCTATTTACCTTTTTGATATTAGATGGTAACAATTTTCCAAGAGTTACTAAGTTTTGGAATTTATTTATTAATATAATGAAACAAACGATGAGTGAATTGTCATCAGGTTTAATTTGGTTGAGGTATTTTAATTAAGATGAACTAATAATTAAGAAAAAAAACGTCGTTTGAACTGTTGGGTTCTCACTAATCCTGATCGATTATTAACTAAACCGGTATTTACAAAAATATTTGTCTGATCATTTCTCCAAAATCTTTTATCCCACTTATTATTTTAATAGAATTACTGTTCTACCCAAATTCATATTTAATCGATGGTAAAACGTAACCTTTAACAGCATTAAAAGGTGTTTTTAACTTTGCTAATAACATCATATACGATAACAAGAAAAACTAAATTACCAAAATGAACAGAACAAATCATTCTTAATTCTACAAAATCTTCCACTCAATCAATTTTCAAGGAAATAACTAGCACGCCGTCTAAAGAAATTATGTGACTGAGGTTTACAGAGAAAAACGTCCCAAGATTTATTATAGCCCTGCAGCCCAACTTCTAGCATTATATAGTTTGTTCTAACCGTTACAGTTTTTAAACTTTTACGTCTTTTTTTCAAAGTTGAACTGCAGCTACTGAGCTAAAACCAGTTTTTGTATTCGCCTCGGATGGGCATCGTTTCACGCTTCCACTGTACCGTAGCTGCGCATCACAACAAAATAACTTTTGCAAATATTATAAGGCAAGATATATGTTCTCATTTGTAAATAATTTTGACTTTGAATCTAGTACTTGCTGTACTTCAAGCACAATTCGAGGATTAATTTTGCAAGCCAAAATATTAGTTATCATTTTTTTTTACCGTTATTAAAGTTGATCATTGTGAGACACAAGTTTTTGTGAATTGATTTAATATTATTTTTAAATATCAAAACTCTCTCTACGAGTTTAGGCATTTAAATTGTACCCCCAACTTATAATCATAAACTGAATTTAAATAAGCAGAATCTTTTCACGGGCAATCGGTTTAGCTTAAAAGTCTGAACAGGTGAGATGCCGTAACTCCACGCAATCAGTTGATCGCTCATGAAATACGAACTGTGACTTATTTTGCGACGCAAGATCGAAATATTAAAAAGCGAGGCAAGACCTCGGGCACTTTAATACCGATTAACATTTTTATTCTCATTAAGGCAACAAACGATCTCCCCGATTTAAACGTGAGATCACGTACAGGGACGTGCCCGTGCGCGCTTTATACCTATATAGCGTCGCGTATTCAGGCAAAGGAATTTCTGAAGGTTGAAGAGTCGCATAAAATCGAGCAGGTGGTGCTGGTGTTTTGATAACCCGCGTTACATCGAGCTTTCTCGTTGCTGGACAAGGAGCAGGATAGGTGGTCGCACGGTGAGGGGTACAAACTTGCCGCAGGTGATTGCCGTAACACTGGTTCTTGGCTTCGGCAGCGAGCTGCACAATGCAGGATGAGGTCGTCCTTGATGCGCGTGGTTCTCGCGTGCCCGAAGTCGCCCGAGTGGAGCCGAGCGTTCTCGAAGATGCGAGAAAAACAAAAAATATCCCAAGAGCGTTCGCTCCGGGCACCACGGAAGCCAAGCGAGAGAAGCGAATGTTGCGCAAACCTGCCGAGAGAAAGAATAGACGACAAAAAGCAACAGGACTGGCTGATCTCGACCGCACAAAATTAATTCGTTCTTTTCCTCTCTCAACGACAGACCTCAAACAAATACAAATGAATCGAATTTGTAAATATTTACCAGTTTGCGTCGGAGTCAAGGTCGATATGTTAGTGACTTTTTGGCCTTTTTGTCGTTTGGGGTACGAATGTCTTATCTGAGAGATATATTCAAAGGTCAGGAATAAAATCTTAATGGACGAATGGGCGATCTCTTAAGGATCGCACATCCTTAGATTAAGCATTTGAAGCCGTAGAGACTGGAGCAGTCGTATATATCCTTGGCGGACAGACGGGATGTTATCTACAACGAAGGCCGTACTAGTTGCTAGAAAGGGACCGGTATTTCAACTTGACGGACCCATCGCATTCGCAGTTCAAAGTTGCTTAACCGTGTCGAGCCTTACGTTTCCATTAGTCGCTGCGTGCGCCTACAAGCATTGTCTCATTCTTACGCCTGATTAAGAGCGTCTCGTTGTCTCTGCAGCTTTGTCTCTCTGTGGCTGTTACGCTCCAATGAGAACGGCCATTGCGATCACTCGGCCCAACGGCCTTGTTCTTTCCACTCTTCTTTTTTAATCACTTCTTCGTAAGAAGAGCTCTCTGTCACGATTTATGAACGATCGTAATTCTAATATATGCTAATTCGGTGAATTGATGAGTTCATGCAACGACTTTGGGTAATTGGTATGTGTATACCATCTCTTGTTTTGTTCCAAAAACTCCACGTTCTCTGTATTTAAATGGGAGATTCTTTAACTTGAGACATTTGTCTTATATTCAGTTTTGTTACATTGAGATATTGCTTACATGTATGGATATGACGAATTTGATACTCAGTTATTAATGAACAATTGTAGATTATTTTTAAGAGAAAACATGTTTGATAATCATAATAAAAGTAAGTAATTATTGACAAATCAATTATGACTATTTGTTGATATTCATTTGACATGGAAACAAGAATTGACTTATTTGCGATTCTAGAATAAAAGAATAGAAATCTAGATTGATTTGTGTAACATGTTTGTCGAATAATAATGAAATATTTTGAATGCATTTTGAGTTACAAATTGCGAATATTTATTATTTTTAAATAAATATATTCACATCTTAACATTTTTTTTTTCATTTAACACGCATCAGCCAGCAATGATGAAGTGTTTTTTTTTATTATGTTTTTTGCATAAATATTTTGAAGTTTAGTTGTTTTCATAGGCCGTTCTTTATAATATCGAGATGATGTTCATTATTAGTCCTATGACTAAAAAAGTACCGTTTTTATCTTTCTCTAGAAAACTGGTTTCGGCAAGCATTTTTGCCAGCAAGTTTTGACAAAACAAGTATAATTTTTTAACACCAACGTTTAAAACGATAGTCCTCAAAAAGTTACGCGTGAAACATGTTTTTATATATATGTTAAGATTGCCGTCAAACAAACTAACACTGGTGATTAAGTTGAAAATAAACCTTTTTGCCATCAGTTTTTGTGAAGTGAATTTCACACATCTGTAATCGGCGCCTTTTTAAGTCAGATCAAATATCAGTTTCGGGTTCTTTATTATTCACAATAATATTATCATTGCAAAAAAATTTACATAATTTTTATTCTCAATTTTGTCATTACTTTGGGAACATATTCGATTCGAAAATTTTGTTCACCATTAAAGAATCTTAATAAACGATAATACCTATAATTTTGCTGTTCATTTTAATAGTGATGTTTTGTTTTGAAAGAATAAAAAAAACTATGGCACTTTAATTTAAGGGGTAAAAAATTTAAATTCATGGAGGTAGTAAAGAGAATTGTATGAGAACGAATAAGCAGAGACGTTCTTGAATAAAACTGATTGTCATTTGTACGTCTTTGAGTATGCGTGACTTGTCAGACTTTAAAATTGGTCTTTTTTCCTATTACACCGAGGGCCCATTTCTCACGTTCGAATACAAAAATTGCACATCCGGCAGAACGGGCCAAGCTTAATTATCTATAGCGCCACACTGAGCTAAAATAACGGCCACAAGAGCATGTTCACCTTTGTCTTTCGAATAATTGGAGCAATTCCGTACGTCAGATAATGTGATGTTTGGGTCGAATAATTCATATAAAAATGCTCACTCGAAATTGACATCCAAAATTGAAATAATTCTGCAAGAGAAAAAAAAACAAAAAGAGCTATGAAATCATCGCAAAACAATTGAAAATTTGAATGAGCGTCATTAGGATTTATTCTTTTGTACCAGCGACATCAATCAAATAATATTGAGATGTACGACACGTTGAGCAGAACACTGAGAGTGAACATTGTCATCTACTCTGACTCTTGAACTTTGAACTCCATTTGAATTACAGTACGTTCTGCATTTTCATAATTAGAGTCACGTAACATTGAGAGGCGTACATTTTGAGACGCGTATGATGTTCAAATCTTCAACGACACTGATTAATTTACTCTACGTTTTACATACACTACATTATTTTTTGAATTCAGAAAATGTTATATCTTTTCAATCACGCTCTGTGTTGCTTGATACTTTTAAAAGTTTGGAAAAAAAAGAGTAGACAATAATGGTAATAGAATAGACGTTTATGAAAATTTCATCCCAGCAATATACACAAAGAACCAGTGTAAACAAAAACTTTTTTCATAAAAAATATTTTTTTTTAAATGAAGTTTACATTCCATTGAATAGGATTTTTACCATAAAATTGTATAGTTTCTATTGAATTGTCATTTTCAACACTAAATTATCATTATTTGGGTTGGTAAAAATTAATTCATTATCAAGAATTTTTCTATAGCAATCAATTTCGTCGTGTGGGAATAAAAACTCTGTCACTTAACAGGTTCGCTAAAGTGGCGTTACGTGTGCGCTAACACAAAATTTTAATCAAGAAAATGCGTTGTTTCTTTTCTCCAATCTATCTTATCCTCTCGAAAAACTTAGTTTCTGCTGAATGATGAAAAAGGCGTTCAGGTGTTGGCCACGTTCTGGGTTAAGCTAGGAAGATTTTTAGATCGGCTGAAATAACGTGTAAGACGACACCTTAAAATTGTTAATGTCGTGAGAGAAAATTAAAGCCGTCCTACTTTTATATAGCAGGGTACATTTTTCGCGAATAAAAGCGATTTCCTCGTTGAAACGAAGCGGCAGGACTTTTGTGAACAAACGTGTTTTAATGAAAGTGCTAAGCTGTGACACTAAATTGTTCACCGGAGACAAAAAGTATGCAAAAAGGGTTAAATCTGAATTAGATTAAAAAGAAATTGGAATCAGCTTGGCGCGCAATGCGACACGCGCTGCCCCCGAGTTTAAATATATTAAAATTTGTATAAAGACGTAACGATACGTTTCATGTGCATACGCGAAAGCTCGCAGTCGCTCTTAGACATGATAATGAATGCATAATGCAAATGTATACATTTATAATAACTTGTGTGTGTAATGCATATTCATCTGCCAAGTGCAGTGAGAAACTTCAATGGCAACAACGAGTAAAAAGTCGTTAAGAAGCGTCTGCTAATGATGACCACACATACAAAAGGTCGGTTAGATTTTGCTATGCCTGAGAAAAAAGTCCGATTTCAACCACCCAGCGGCCTCGTTAAAATCTAAACAAATTTCTGTTTCTTCTCTGAAACAGCATCCAAAGCAAGGTTAGCTGATATAGAAACTCAAATTCATGGCATACTAAAAAGAAATAATTATTTTTTATTTGTTTCGAGAGAAAAGTTATTCTGAAGAGTCGAACTTGTGTGTTGAACTAAAAACAAATGTATATATAATTCTGCAAAGATTAACGCAGCTCGTCATGAGTCCGGGAATTTAATAATCGCGCGAAGATGAGAGTAATTAGGCGAATATTGGGGTATGCCAACCAGAGGGGGAGAATTTAGAAACGTGGGCACCGAGCATAAAAGGCCAAGAGAGCATGAGTTACGCGATCCAACGAGGTGCGCCATCGCGTTGGGAGCTGCTCGTTGTTTACCCTTTATTTATGACGAAAGTTTGCACAGATTTCTCGAAAGCGCATATAGTCGGTCGCTGATGCAAGGTAGCCGGCTAAAGTGCGCGCTGGATAAAGGCTAAGTAGACGCGCTTGGAAGCTCGGCAGTGCAGTCATTTGTTAATGTCAACTCTTCTCGCCTTCCGTGCGTATAAACTTCGATGTGTAACATTGTAATTTGATACGAAATCCTTTCGAACATTTAGATTGATTTAAGATCTAGAGATACGATAAGAAAATTTAATAGTGCCTGTGCATGGGTGTTCCGAAAAAAGTTCATTCCATCTCGTGTTGTTTGGTTATTCAATTCGCTTGAAGATGCATATTTCAATGAATTTGTTTAAAAACAGTCGAGGTTATTAGTTCATAGTCGATTAAACATTTTTATTCATTGAATGATACAAACTAAAAATAATTTCACAGTTTAAAACTTTCAATTATTTATAACATTCTAAAATATCGTTTATTTGATGACTTGAATAATTGTATAACAAATTTCGTGTTACAAATGAAAAATTTATAAAATTTATGAATAATACGAAGAATAATATAATATAAATTTTATGAAATCGTAAATTAAATCTTATATTTAGTGACATATTTATTTTTAACTGAACTTCTTCTTTGTTATTAAATTACACATGCATGATATAATCCCTCAGTTCTCTACTGCGGAGCTATCAAATCCAACATTTCATCTGAAGTTTACATTCGCTAAGTAGCTAGATTGACGTACGCTGATCGAAACTGACTCGCTATCTTCAGCAGAATTACAAATGTTAGTATTGCAAAATTATCGAATGAAATAATTAATGTTTCCAATCTCTCTGTAATTTATGATATCAGACAAAATAAAACAAATTGTGAATTATATGATAAAGATTTGTTTTGATTAATTGATTTTGTTACCGACATGTTGTTATCAAACGACATCGTTTTCATTAAGGAAAACAATGCAGAATTACGATATATGTCACAGAGAAGTGGAATAATATACTCGAGTTTCAATTTTAGGTCTAAATTGATGTAAACGAGCATATATAGAATATATATTTTCTGATTACTATTAAGATAGTATAAATGTGAGCAAACCAAACACGAAAGTTCTTTAATAACTATCTTAGCTTTGCATCGAGGGCGGCGCGCCTTTTCCTTATCTTGGTACACATATAAGCTGGACTTTGAAAACAATTTTTGCGTATCAAACTGATATATCTCGTTAATATAAATCTTACTCTTACTGACAAGTTCATAGTTCTCCATAGTCGAATGACTCCGATTCTAATCCGTACAAAATTTGATATAATTAAATTAAAGATGCAAACCAGATGTTGGACTTCTTTTATTGTACACAGTTAATTAAATTCAATCATTATGTTTCTTTTCAAATCTCTGGTTAAGGAATAATAATTTCAATGAATGATAATTCTGCATAACTACAATTTAACATTTGTTTGATTTTATTTTCATAAAAAATATTTTTCTATTAAAAAGAGACTTATTTTTCTGACTGTGAATTCAAAAGTCGAATAATGATTCTCCCCTTGTGATAGCGGGTGACAAAAACGCAAAAGAAGTTTCCCGCACGAACGTGATCGATTGTTAATTGACAAGATGAGAAAAGCGTGTCACGTTGAAGGCGTAGTTATTAATTAGACACGTGTTTTGGGCGACCATCGATTTAGTGCGTTGTCTTAATTGGCGGAGCAATTAAAAGAATGTTCTCGGTATAGTAGTATAAAAACCGACACCGATGCTTTCTCAAGAGCGATGCGTGCCTGGCTGTAAATAATTAACACGCGCACAAATGAAAAAAAAAATAGAAGTATAAAGTGAGTTGAAAGGGGTAAAGAGAAAATAATACAAGAGGGGTGAGAGGTGACATTTGAAAAGAGCCCATTGGGAAAGAGAGAAGTTGACGCGGGGCACTCGATTAAATGACGCAGCTATAGCGCTACCGTCATCGAGCTCTTGAGACGAAACGTGTCGACGATCGCGATGCCAGCTCATTCTCGCGATTTCTGATTCCGTCGTTCGAATGCGTTTTTGTTCCAAACAGGTCCGAGGGTCGCTCTGAGAGAGTTACGCGCACACTCTCTTAGACGCGTTTTTTGCTACTTGAACCCATGAATAAAAACCCACTCGAAAGTTTCGAGATGCGCGCTGTGAAAATGACATCTCAGTTTTTCGATCTCAAAATTTTTTGTCTTGCGATTCTTTTTTGTACTCATATTTTTCAACTCAACCGATGAAAAACTGATGCAAATAATATGAATCCAGGCAGACTGTGTACCTAATCGATGCAAAAAGATGAAGATGGTTATTCATGATGCACTTACATTACGAAGTCAGCAGAGCAAAGCGGGCTTGATTCCTTTGAGTCTTTTGGGATTGTCGACTGAGCCTTATCCGGGAGTCGATAAAGTATTTTGCGTCGCGCAGAGTCGTAAACGTCGTAGAAACATATCTGGCGACTGGCCATGCATATAAAACAATATTCTCGATGAAATGCTTATATCTTGCAACCGCGAGATCCTGCGACGCAGTTTCGCAGCTGCGAACGTTTGCTGCCAAGTAAATACTTTTCGCCAAATCTCTATTCAGCACCTTTGCACTGACTCTTATCGAACAGACAAAAGAATTGATGCTCAACAATCATCTTAATATTTAACATTTTCATGTCACACGAATTACAGTTATTGTTTATTTATTGATTTATAGGTTTTTTTTCAAATTCATATAACATTAAAATTATAAACATTTTTAAATACATATTTAGAACCCTTTCTTCTGAAAAATTTGCTTAAATACTTCAATGAGTAGTTAGTTCGTCAAACATCTGATTTCAAACTATTTTCCATTCTAGCTTTACTTTCACCGCAAGCTACACAAACACAAGATTTATATGTGAACGGTCACAAATGTAACCGACGCGTGATTAAGATCCGTGTCCACGGATCCCAATCGAATTTCGTTTAGGATAAGGAATTTTAAATTAAACGAATTAATTGGTGGAAATAAATATAACATTTATTCCACCATAGAGGAAAAGCCTGAACAGCATAAAAACCTCTTGAAGAAAAGTACAAGCTGCGGGATAAAAAAATTTTACGTTAACACTTTAAGACTGGGGAGAACCGATCGTGATCGCGAGTTGATGAGAACTGTTTCGTGTACCAAATTTTTGGGTACAAGGAAAATCGGTTTCCCCCGCAACGTCTTAAAAATTACAAAGAAATATTGTGCGCATATATTTTAAGTAATAAAATATGAAACTTTAATTTACGAATGATAGAAATAAAGGTCTGATTGTATCGAACTAAAAAACTAGCTACGCCGAGATAAGCTTTCCGGGGAAAGCCCACATCTGGAAAACATACTCGACGTTGAATTTGAAAGGACAATGTTCAAACAATGCAATATTTAAAAAATGAAATTCGACCCTTTTTTCTATCCGTCGTAAAACGATATACTT
>JAQQRF010000971.1:0-20181 GCA_030523145.1 Trissolcus brochymenae
CAAACTCAAAAAGTATGAGGATTTGAGCTTTGTGCCCATGATGACTTTTGATCAGCTCGACTTCCTCTACAACATACTAAAATTTCAGACGATTTGACTTAGGGCCAATTTCCCTTTGATTTGTGCGGGGTTCTTTAATTTCTATTAATCAGAGTATTGAAGTATTCAAAATGTCAATACAGTGTCTCTACGTCACGTTAGCTGTATGATGTTTTCCTAAAAATTATCGCGGTCAAATATAATCATCATTATTCACTACGAAGTAGGATTTTTTTTATTGCAATTCCGAAAATTGAAACTTAGATTTTACCTGCAAACAATGATATGAACCGAAATTCTTATACTTGTTCCGATTTTGTGTTGGAATTGAGCAATTTCGTGGTCTAAATTTCCGTGGTCGATTCATTTGTAAAAGACCTGTAAAATATTTTCTGTATCGAGTTTTCGTAATATTGAGATATAATATTTAATCCAATTTACTAAAAGCTTTTTACAAAACAAGAATAACTAAGAGAATCAAGAAAAGCAGTTGTTATAAATATATATAAAGTTTATATTGATGAGTTGTACGACGTAAGCTTCAATTTAACTATACAAGTATACATTTTTTTATCATTTTGATATAAATAAACCAAAATAAATGTCTGTTTTTTAATCAAAATTTGTTTTGTATGTACTATTGTTGTTATTTTAATTTATTTGGGTTCTTGGTTTTTGAAAAAGAAGAGTCTAGAGTTGACAATTTCTTTGTTTGTTTATTTATAATTCCAAAAGGTACCTGACAAAAAATAAATTATGTTTGAGTGATACAATTTATAATTAAGAAGGTATAAAGAATTAATAAATGACAGAAGTTTGGCATATGACTGCAAAATATTTTAACATGAAATACAACATCCTTTGTAAAAAAAAAGGCATACCTTTTGTACAATGAGATAATAATTGTTTTGATAACCAATTCTTTTGCAAATCAATCAACGGATTATTTGCACAGTACTTATAACTTTTCAGATTATATTTTTCGGAGCATGATTGGCTGATCGCCATTTGATTTGATTTTGTCGCTATCACATGAAATAATCAAAAAGACTTGTTGGTTGCCAACTTAATTTGATAAGAACTTCGTTGAATACACGATAACCAACTTGACTCTATCTAATATAAAAGAAGGGGTGTGAAGTTGGGATAGGGTCAAATCAGCTGTCAACTGATCAATTTTCAACACTCCTCCTCGATTAATTGACTGCGGAGTCTTTCGAAAATTTTTCTGTTGAGCGGCTAGGTCAAGATATCTGCTATCTGTCTGTTGCTTTCAACATGTTGCAGTGTCACAATTTTGCCGATGTGTTGCTGAATGTACTTTCGTGGTATCTCAATGTATTTCTTTCCTTTGCTCGTCTTTCCTTCGTCTGTAACATGTGTATGGCTGAAATGTTGTCGACATACAGGGTGATTGGCTGATCGTGTTTCAAGATCCTAAGTTCCAGTGCAATTCGCTTGATCCAGCATACGTCGTCAATGACTGACACTGCGTCTCGGTACTCAGCTTCTGCAGTTGAGGTCGCCACTAGCCGTTGCTTCTGAGAGTACCAGATTACTGGTCCTCCTCTCATTACTAGCACTCCACTCGTCGACTGTACTGTCTCAGAGTCTCCTCCGAAGTCTAAATCGGTGTAGGTTACGAGTGTTTTATCTCCTCCGAAATAGATTTCTGTTGTCTTTGTCACTCTCAGGTACTGAAACACACGCTTCACTATCGCCTGATGGCTTTTCATGGGCTTGTTGCAGAATCGACTGAGATAGTTCACAACGAAACTGATGTTTGGCCTGGTTATTGTAGCTAAGTACAACAAACTCCCTATCGCTTCGCGATTGTGTTTGTTTGCCGGAAGTGGCTCATCGTTCTTAAAATCCGTTTTCTTGGTGATCATTCCTTGTTCGATTGGTGTGGATGCTGGATTTCATCTTTCTCAGTATCTTCTCCATATAACGTGGTTGATTTATGAAGATGCCATCTTGGTCGATCTCAATCTCCGTGCCCAGGTAAGTCAGTTTGTCTTGAGCTTTCTCAGTAAATGTGATCTGAAATTGCTTGCCTAAAAGTTTTTATATCTCACCTTCATCTTTGCAAGCTATCAATTCATCATCCACGAAGAGAGAGAGCATAATTCTATTGTCCTCGTTATAATAGATGCACGGGTCGTCATCTGTGTTAGTCAGGCCTAGCTTCTCTTCAAGGTGCGTAGTGATTCTCTCGTTTCACATCCTTGGAGCTTGTTTGATCCCGTAGAGACTCTTATCCAGCTTACAGACTTTCCCTGATTCGTCGTCGAACCCTTCAGGCTGGTTTATGTAGATGTCCTGTTCCAAGGAATGCCGATTTCACGTCGAAAGATACCAGCTTCATTTTCTCGGTTGCTGCGTGGCTCAGGAGTAGTCGAATGGACGCATGGCAGGCTACTGGGATAAAGGTTTCCGCATAGTCCACTCCCTCTTTCTGTTCGAATCCACTTGCCACGATTCTGGCCTTCAGCCTTCCGTCTGCCTTCTCTGGAAGTACCCAGCGACAGGTGATTGGCTTCACTCCTTCTGGACAGTCCACCAGCCTCAAAGTCATTATCTCCATTAACGAGTTGTACTCCTCCTGCATTGCTTGTTTCCACTTCTTATCTTTGAGTGTCTCGCTCACTGAAATGTCCTCTGTTTTACCAAGCATGGCTACTTGGGCGCTGTTTCCTCCGCGAAAAATGTTGAAGACGTAATCCCAGAGTCTTGGTGGTGGTTGCAGGTTCCGACGATCTCGCAGATTTCTCCTTTCTGTCTCAGCTTCTGGCGGTGGTGTCTCATTCTCGTTTTCGCTTAGCTCCTCAGCACTTTCCTCAGTCCCACTTTTCTCATTTTCATTTTCTGTCTCACCGCTGTTCTCTCCTTGCGAAGGTCGCACATTTCCTGATAGAACGTTCATGGTAAATACGTGTATTCGGATGACCATGCATCCCTGGGAGTAGTGCTCAGACCCAGGCGCTTGCCTTCATCACAAGAGACGTGAGGTTGTGTTGAAATCGTACCCTCTCGATTGGCGCGCTCGTCCGTTGGGAGGATGACGATAGCAGACGAGAGATATGGTCTCGGGAACGACTAAGTGCCCGGTGTGCCCGTAAAGCACACTACGCAATCGGATTTTTCCACTCTTTAGTACTGAGGTCTGTTGCTAGTAGCTTTAAAGTCTGGAACGTCTCATAAGATCTTGATGGGAGAAGGCAATATGGGTCAAACGATGGACCTGGGTGTGTCGAATCAAATCTACGGAGCGACGCTTGTTACTGACGATTTTATTTAGTACCAACACCTCTCAGGATGAGCAAGGAGAGCTGCTCTCTCCTTGCTCCTTGTATGTACCCTCTGGTGTTAGTGTATCAAGTTCGGTGCCTTGCCTCATCCTGATCTTTTCCTCGTTGAAGATCACATTAACTGAGCTGGCGATTTCTCTCTTGTCTTTCATATAAACTCTGTAGCAGGGTGAATCAATGTCATAACCAACTAGGATTCCCTTTTCTGATTTTCCGTCAATCTTGCCTCTCTTCTCTCCTTGTGTTAGAACATAACATTCGCATTCAAAGGGTCGCAGTTTCTCAATCTTTGTCTTCCTCCGAAATCAGAGTTCTACCGAGCTCTTTCCTGGTACGTTTCTGGTTCCAGTCTGATTGATCGTGAAGAATGATTCATGGCCTCTGCCCACAGTTTCTCATCTAAGTTCGCAGCGTGTATTGCTGATCTTGCTGCTTCGACAATCGTTTTCATTTTTCTCGCAAACCTTCCGTTCTGCTCTGGCATATGTACATTTGTGAACGTGTGAAAGATTCCCAGCTTGTCCAACATCTGTTTGATTTTTGCATTCTTCAATTCAGTGTCATTGTCAGACTTCAGGTTCTTTACTCTTCTCCCCAGCTGATTTTTAACGAGTCTGAAGTAGCTTTCTATCTTCTCTGGAGCCTCACTCTTCGTTTTCATAAAATAACAGCTAACAGGTAGTGCGTGAAGTTATCCTTGAGCATAAGAAAGAATTTAATTTTAGTATTTCAAAATATTTAACAAAAGCATAAATAGATGAATTGCAGATAAACTGAAATATTTACCACATACGATTTGTTTAACACTTCTTTGCAGGTTGTGTTAACGAAGAACGTACGTTGTTGATGTTGTCAGCATATTTACCACACATTAAACTATTCACAATCGAGTTCACAATCAAACACGAAGTACTCTGTCCAAACGCGACTGACTGGCCCTTTTTCTAGGTGGGCAAATTGGTCTGCACTGATTAGCCTTGGCCAAGATCAGATGGTCATCAAATGAAGTTTCTACACTATCTCAGTTCATAGTTAAAGAATTCGAAGGTACATTATAATTATACTTTTCAATTTTTTTCGAAATGTTATTACTGCATTTATTTTTTTTTAGATGACATATCGTCTGTAGACACATCTAAAAGAATTGAAATACCAGAGTTAAATAAATCAGACCTTTTCCAACAATCATCACCCTGTGAATATGAAAATTCTGATGATGAAAGGAATCATTGATAAGACAATGAAGAGGATGGTACTATTAAGATATTCAAAGAACTACCAGCAAAAATGCCAAAAGAAGAACGGCCGGTGAGCGATGGTTTGGAGGACACTTCTAACAAAAGTGAAACTTTGAGAGATGAACGTGACAAAAGGGAAAGTAATCTTGAAGCAGAAAAAATGGTAAGACATTTTTTAAGATGACAATATAACACATATCGAAAAGAACCTTTATAAATAGTGATAACGATTGGTTGCAGGATCGACATCCATCTGACGAGATTGTTTGAAGTATGAAAACAGACCTGAGTGGAGATCGGGAGATCTTCAATAGAAAAATATAAAAAAGTCACAATCGTCATCAGATATACCAATCAAACGAAACAATTATAGTAATTTTATTGAGTATATTTTCATGTTATTTTTATTCTTGGTTTCATTTTGGTTTTGTTGTTCATGTTTTATTTATTTTATCTATTTTACATCTTATTGTGAATTTAGACAAAATATTGCATAATGATCGGTCAAAGGTACGTGATACTTGGGACAGTGATTATGAGAAGAAAAAAATGCAAGATGAAATTGCTCGCTTATAAAAACTTTTGCAGAGTAAAGATACTGTTTAAAACTTTCAGTGTGAGAAATTACAACACGGTATTGCATTATTACCATAAATAAAGTGCATTCATTAGTACTAACATAATTATATTATAAATGTTTATTTTTTTTTAGATTCCAACAGCTACGCTTCGAATGTGACAAAACTAAGTACAAGTGAAAAACATTCTGATATCGACCTTGTGAAACAAGCAGTGAAATCAACTACCAGCAAAAACCATTGGCAAAAGAATCATGAGCCGGACTCGCGTATTTGTTTAGTTTCATTAATTTTTAATTTTATAGTTTTCCACCAAACCTAAGTGTACATTGAAATTATATAATTTACAAATAAAAATTGACTCATTTTAATTTGTGTCCAACCCAGTTTTCTTTCGTGATTTGATGTCTAGTACTTGGTATGATAAAGAAATCGCTGATAGATGTCAAGATATAAAAAAGGTGACGAAACAAATTCAGGACAGGCCACGCAAAAAATTTACTCCTCAGAAAATGAGTCATCCGAGGTACATAAAGTTTAAAATTTTCAAAAAGTCATCTTTTTCAATGTTTCCCAAAAAACGAGTTTATGTGTCATGTCAATTAACGAGAATTAGAGAATGATTACAGTTTGGGTTTCAAAAATAGAACACACTAGTGTGATTCGAACAAATTGTATTTTTGTTTTTCTTTCATCGACATTATAATACAACCTCTATGTCGATTATATTATACGTTATTGACTTGTTGAGTATTCAAAATCATTGATACAGATTAAAAAACAGATGTTTTAGTGTCCAAGAGTCAGAAAATGAAGTAGCCAAAATGGGTGATACCGTGACTTGAAAAGTTAAAGAATGCTGACTGAAAATAAAAACAACTTTTGATTTCGAAGAGCAAAAATAAAAGCGGAAGAACATGCAAAAGAAATCGAAAGGCTACGTCAAAATTTGGGAAAATTTGCAAATGCAATTACAGGATACGAAATAATTTTAAAAATTTAATAAACACGATTATCATCACATGATTACATGATTAATTGTAAGGTTTATAACCTCATAATTTGCGCAACATGAAATTAATTAAGACAGAATTTTTATTTTATTTGTGGTTTATTTTGTTTGTCATAAGTTCAGTAACGATTATGAATTATATTTTATGAAAATAAACTGTTAATCTGACAAATTTACTATGAAATGTTATGATATTGTTTAATCATTGAAGAATTTTGTAAGGATTTTTTTTTCGGGAGAAGAACAAAAAATAATAATTAAATTTAAATCTTATAATTTTCATTTCTCTAATGAAATTACTATAAAAAATTCTTTTTCATTGAAAAATATTTTAAATTATTGAATGTCTGATTTGATTAACCTTAGATGCACAGACTATATATTTACCTGAAAACATAGACTGGGGTAGGAAACTACCTCAAAATTCAAAAAACAATTGCACGCTTATTTTTGAACAGAAAATCTTTTTTTTTAATTCGTTAGCCTTTTTAAATAGAGAATAAATGTGAATGTTCGGAATTTTTTGTCAATCAATTATCCATGTCAAAAAAATTGAATGAAAGAAAAAAAACAAAAAAAGCCAAAAAATGACTGTTTTCACTAAAAACACTATAACTTTGAGGATTTTCGTTGGATTTGAAATTTTAAAAGAAGTTTTTAAAGAGGAGACTTAGTGCTACAACCCCTATACACCAAAGTTATTAAACTTGGACTTTTTGGTGTGGGTATCGGGAAAAAATATTTTTTATATCACAGTTCATTCCAATCATCAAATTACTCAGCAGCGCAATTCAAGCACACAAAAAAATCCTCGCGAACAAATACTTTGCAGTTGGCACAGGCGAATCGACTTTTTTATCTTTTGACCGGGGACAAAAAATGCATCTTTCTGTGACCTTGATAGCTATCCCTTTGGCTCACCCTTAATGTTGAGAATTGAACGAATAGCCGTTCGAAGTGGTCGACGAAGGGCTGTGGATTCGAGTCGCAGTTTGAGAAAGAAGCTTAATCACTGATAATCGCAAAAACTTTGGACCATGTTCTCGTTTTCTAGAAGAAATTTGTGCAACACCAAAGCATTAATGCTCGTGACACATATGGTCAAATCGGTTGTCACATCTAGCGTTCCTGTTGGTACCATGAATTGTTTTAGTAAGCTTTCGTACGTAATACTCGGGAATTTTTCCGTTATCCCGCGTCGTTACTTTGCCCACGTAAGATTCAGCATTGATCATGTAGGCCGTTCTTGAATAGTTCATCACGATTTGAATTCTATATTTATCTGGTTTCGATCCGTTGTACACTTTGAATGGACATCATCCACGAAAAGCGGACAGCAGTTTATCAAAAGTATAATACGAGACAAACGAATAATATTTTTTGCAGTTAGTAATAAAAGCATCCCACAGTTCTCGAATGGGCGCGAACTTGTCCGTATCTCGTCGGATTTGTCTTGTATCCTTGTTATCAAAACGCAGACACAGTGCTTGGTCGCCGGCCACGTTTTGGAGGATTAGTTTTACCAATCAATTACTTTTACTCAATCTAGCTCGCTTAGCTGGCTGTATACGTATTTCAACAATTTCTTTCAGAAAAATACATGCATTATTTTCATATATAATAAATATACACAGCAAAATCATTTATTGTTTTTTTATTTTATCGCATGTTTACTTGTTCATTCTCAGACTCAGAATTGCTTAGAGTTGAAGGCGCTTCTATAACGTCTTTATCTTCTGAAGCGCTTTCTTCAGACGGAGAAGGAAAGGATCAATATTCTCTTTTTCGTAAACTTGTGTGATTTGTGTTCTGATACTGTTCACTGAACGTTGCAGGTTTGCGTAAGGAGGTGCGGGGGCGGTGGAGAGCCTGTTCACCGAACGTAAATATTCGCGAGAAAAGTAATTTTGCGAGCTCGAAATTCGAATATTATTTCAAACGCTTTTAACTATGATGTATCTTGATAGTAGGGCTTATCGCTCACGCATAGCGCTTTTACGTATCGTTATTCGGTTCGATACAAACATTGTGTTTTCATTTGACTCAAATGGTTCTTTTGCTTTTGCAGCTGATTGTTTGTCCGTTTTTTTGAAAGGTTATTTTTCGCTTTTTGTAAGTTTTAATACGTGGTAGATTACTTATTAAATTGCCAATTACGAAATTACAAATTTTGCGCAAGAATTTGCTCATTTTTGCTTTAATTCATTGAATTCTTAACTAGCACCTCATTGCTACCGCAACGACTACGTGACATTTATATTCATTTGATTTCGCAGCAAAGGCTTAACAAAGGTTGGTACAGGTGCAGGTCTATTGTTTGTTACACAATCGTTTTTCTCAAATTGGCTCTTTGGAACAACGGTCAATTCCATCTGAAGAATTTTTCAATTCACACTGAAGCAGTGGGCTTAAAGAATCTTTGCCTTTTTTTCTTTATTTTTTATTGCTACAATTTTTACTGTTATTTTGCTCACAAATTTCCGTAACATTTTTCTTTCACACTTTGCTGATTTTTACAAAAATAATTATTCGTCTGAATCTAAAAAGGTTGATAGAAAATCAATACCCTCGTGAAACCCCTATTATCGAAATTCATGATGTCATATTAAAAGTCACAATTTTTGCTCTTTATGCTGGATCCGTAAAGTTGTTTAACTGGTTTCGATGAAGATTCTTATTTTTGAGCACTTGAGCACACTAATTTACCCTTGTTGTCATAAGAATATTGAAAATAACGAATTCAGTAAGATTTCGTATGCTAAAGAGAAGTTTTTGTTGATCGTTTCCGCGAAGATAATTAAAAAGTGGAACGCTAATGAACTGATGGTTAATTTTGGCAATAGACTCATACTATCGATATGTATGTATTTTGATTTATGCTAATTTTTTCCAGAGGTTTAGTGAACGTCGTTTTATTCTACGGGTGATAGAGCAAAACTTTGTCAATCAAGCTCTTTTACTTTCTTTGTTGTAGGTAAAGCGACTAGTTTATCGCATTCGCTACTGTTTCAAATTTCTCGTTGTATGCGGAATCATTTTAGGTATCATTTCTTGAAACTATAAAGTACTTTTCATCGTTGTTTACCTTCGTTTTTCGATATCCTATTGATTCTGTTGGTGAATTCAGGTTCATTAGTTCAATTTAGCATTTCTTCCACAACAATGTCCTTGTATGAAACGGAAAGAGTAACTATTCTAATGATGCGAGAGTATGGCGATAGGGAAAGGCCATACCAGGAGGTTACAGATTTATTTAACGACACCTTTCATGAACGTCCTCCTATTTCGAAATCAACTGTTTATCGTACAGTTGATTGTTTTCTTCGAACTGGATCAAACAAAAACGAACCACGATCAGGAAGACCTAAGAGTGCTACGAACGACAAGAATTCCTTACAAGTTCTGCTGAATTTTCAGGAAAATTCCCATACCTCTATTCGAAAAGTAGCTCAACGGGAAAATTCGAGTAGAACACCAGTTCAGAAAATTCTTAAACATTATTATTATCATCCGTACAAAATGAAATTAGTTTAAGAACTTCTGGGAGATAACTTTGATCGCAGACTCGAATATTGCGAAAAAATGATGTCGAAATGTGATAGAAATTCTCAGTTTTTGTTCTGGACTTGTTTTTCCAATGAAGCAACCTTTGACATGACCGGCTCTGTCAATCGACAAAACATGAGGTATTGGAGTCCTGAGTATCCTCACTGGATGAAAGAGCATCATACTCAGTACCCTCAAAACGTAAACGTTTGGGCTGGAATATTGTGCAACCATGTTATTGGACCATTTTTTATCGACGGTAAGAAATGACATCTATGCTATACAAGCAATCGTAGAACGTGCATTTGACAATATTTCGTTTCAATAAGATGGAGCACAAGTTCACTATGCTTTAATTGTACGTGACATGTTGAACAATGTTTTTCCTGAACGATGGATTGGAAGGAGAGGTACCACCGAATTGCCAGCAAGATCACCTGATTTGACTCCACTTGACGTTTTCTACTGGGGCTACTTCAAAAGCAAAGTGTACGAAACGAAACCGAAACGTTATCAGTTCGAGCAAGAGAAGAATTAAATACTGAAAAACCGGTCAACACTTCTCTATCAAAAGCAGTCCGAAGGTGAGAGGCCAGGGGACTCACCATGGAGGAGGGAGAGGGTGGTGTTCTATTTCATTAAAGAGAAATACCTTCACAAAATTTTTTCAGTACCCCGATTCGATGTTTTTTTACATGACATCGTAGGGCTCCAAAAAGTTTCGATGGATTTTGCAAAATTTTCTAATTGCGATTACAGTGACATCTAACGTGATTTCAGAAAAATAGTTCGAATAATCGAACTATTTTCAACAAAGAATCCGAATCTGCAATAAAAAATAGGGGTTCCTATATAACTTTTTAAAGTTGCCCCCCCACCCCTCATCGGGTGGGGGGAGGGGGCAACGGCAAGAAAACGAAATCGCAAATTAACGAAAAGCTATGTTCAGATCAGTCTAGTCAGAGTTATCAAAGATTGTTTACTTGTCAAAGATTACTTTCTCGAATATTTGAAAATTGGTGAAAAAACATTATGTAATGTTTATACGAGTGAATTTATTTTGTGCAAACGTTTTCGTGAAGTTTCTGATTTTTTGTAAATCAATATTCAGGTAAATCTTAAAAAAATTTAGTTATCAATATAGGATCATTGAATTTTTAATCACTGAAATTTTTTCTATCATCTTTTTTACAACAAGTGATTTATTTTTGTTAATATCTACAGAGAAATTTGAAATTGACAGAAAGAAATTAATCAACTTTTGATCTCTCGCTGACATCGCCGTAAACCGCGCAAAGCAAACGATTTAATCATGTTAAGCGGGAGTAACTATCATGTGAATAAGATTTACAAATCAGATTGTGAAGAAAAAGGAACAACCATGTTAGGAAGTAAAATAATCATTTTCAGGGCTTCTTGATTATTTAATGTTATTTGAGGTTTTTATCGAGAGGTTTCAAATAATTGATTAATCGATTTTTTCGCATAATTAATTTATTCATTTCATAAATTGTTCATTGAAATGAAAAAACAACAATGTGTTCCAAATTAGTTCTACATTAATTGAGTATTAAATTTATTATTGTACAAAACAAAAGTGAAAAAGAATATGGTGTAATGTTTATTATTCATGTTATAACAAAATTGATTAATTTTTTTGGCTCATCAAATGAATAAACAATAATTAGAAACTCGATCAATTGGAAAATAATATTTTTTTCTTCATCAATTAAAAAACTTCAAATTTAATAAATGATGATTCAGGTTCAATAAATGATGAATTATATTACATTTCATTTAAATTATTCAGCTACTTGAGATGCGACGATTATAGTAAGTCACAATGTACTTTAAGAATAATTGTTTATGGAAATGGTGAAGTAAATGTGACTGGTATCTACGACAGACATGTTATAAGGAAAAACATCTATCCTGGATGAAAATTTACTTACGAACTTAAAGAAAAAATGGCAAAACCTTTTCTCAACTACAATGACCCTTATTATAGAATCGAAGAAAACTGAGATGATAAATTTAACTTATTGGCGCTTAGAAATATAAAATTCCATTAGAATACTTGAAACAGTCAGTGGTACATTTACCCTACAAACTTTCTACCCCAGAAATTTTTTTTAAATCTTAATTTAAAGATCAAAAGCCTGGCAAATTGCAATCCAAAGGTTTTTTTGTAATCAAGCTTAATTTTTTTTAATTTTGAATTTACCACATGAATTCAACTCTTACCACATGAAGTAACAAAGATAGTATGAAAGACAAACCGAAGGATTCGTTAAAGAGAAATATGATTCGATATAGCTCGAAAGGTATTTCTTAAAAAAATTGTTAATTCTTTTTAAAGTTTCGTATTTCCGTTCAAATTACATTTTTTTAATTCAGACACGAAAATTCCTAACATCAAATCTGTTTCTGATTTCATTGAAAAACTTGTTTCAAAAGAGATTACTTACAAAGATCTTAATAATAAAGTTGGGAAATTGGACTGCAAACACATTAGAGTGAGCGAATCATCTGAAGCTGTTGTTTTATACAATGAAAATATGATCGATTATTTTAAAACATCTGATGCAATTGAAATTGAAATGCCACTTTTTATCCCGTGCCACATATACTTGGAATGTGCCAAATGCTCACAATAATGATTCAATTTTTAGGAAAGGTAAACTATTTCAAAATCTTGGATTCTATAATAAAATAATTTCTTTTACATTAATTTTTGAATTATTTTAATAATTATCTTAAATGTTCTCGAATATTTCTAATTTTCTTCGCCAGAAGAGAATATATTTTACAGATGTTCACACATCTTTTGTATAGAAATATACACTTGTCCAGTTATGACTTCGTGTTATCCAGTTAATAACTTACTTTCCCGTTCAATATTATTTAATATTTATATTTCAGAATATACCATCGATACGGGTGTTAATGTCCGACAAGTCACAATCGTGTTATATTGAAGTGATGAGATACGTGAGCCAGGGAATCCTCAACAAGTTGAATATAACATCATGCATGTCCGATGACGAACCAGCGATAGCCAATGCTGTTCTTATGTTTTATAAGAATATCCATTTCGAACATTGCTTTTTTCATTTTGGAGAGGTATGCATTATATAAAAATAGTATATTTTGCAACAAGTTAGCAAATTACGCTTTTACTCCCTTAGGTGAGTTGGAACCCAAGATCTCTCAAGGGTGCCAATTTATTCTCAGGGACATAAAACTCTTTGTCTCTTATTTTAGGTCTACATTTTGATTCTTAGGGAGTAAAAATCGATGTAAAAATCAAATTTACTTCTGCTTTTCGATTGAGTAGATCTGTGTTTTGTGTATATATATGACGTTAACATTGTTTCAATAAATAAAATCTTGCCGATTAATCACTCAAACTGATAAGTGATTATTATATGTTTATATTTAAACTTTTATCATGAAAAACGAATTTTTGTTTTTGCAAAGCAATAGAAAAACGAGCTCGCAAAGAAGGCATATCTAGAATATTAAATAAATTGGTGCAAGTGCCGGAGGATTAGTCATATCTTTTAATAATGCAAACTTAATACTAACAGTTTATCAAGTTAAATAATTACATTAAGAAATTTTCTATCAAACTGTTTCAAATTACCAATATCTTTATTTAAAAAAAAAAAATTATCATTTTGTATCTTCAAAAAGTATTCATTCATATTTTTCATGAAATATTTCTTATTTATTTCATAAATACAATTTGTCATTATTGGAAGAAAGCTGTGTATAGTGAAGAGAATCCATATCTAAAATGAAAACTATAAGTCAATGTTAACCCAGTTTCAGTCGCGCTATATGTGAATTTTCTTTATTATCTAAAAGATAAAAAAATATTTACATGAATTCAGCAGGAACATTAAACTTTGGGGCATACTTTATCACTCGAACATGAAACATAACAGTTTAAAAAATAAAACGTGCAATATTTTTTTCGATAATATTTAATTCTCAACTAATTGTTTTTAAATTGTTGCTCTGTTTTAATTTTTGTTCTTTTATTACTTAATTTTAATCAGAAATAAAGAAAAATTAGTTTAAACAACCAATAGCGGGTGCATTGTTTAGCTGTTAATTTCTGTGAATAAATTGCTCTCGCACGACAAGAGCTGTACTGTAAATTTTACGCGTATGACGCCAAATTAATGCAAAATTGTATTCGAATAATTATTAGAAACGAACTCGTGTGAGCGTTATCGATGGTAAAATTAATGAAGAGAAAACTGCTGTTAATGATCACCCAAATCAAGACGAGCAAATTGTTTTGCAAAAAAATGGCTTGAACGTTATCCGCCGTCTCGTAGCTTTAACATTTTTGAAACAGGAGCAAGTTTTAGAAGGCTTCGCCAGCATATAAAATTATTGCATAGATAAACACAAAAATCTAATGGAACCATTATTCGATTATTGGATCGACACCGTTGGATCAGAAAACTTTAGCATTTAAAGGGAATCAAAAAAAAAACAAATAATGCGATTGGAATATATCACAAATTTTGGGATTTACATCCTAATTATTTAACTCAATTGTCAAGTGGATTCAGTGATAACAATATGACAGCCTGTGCTGTCAACCCCACACACAACCTTCAAGAACTGTTGCTGATAATACTAAAATTCTGATTCAAACGAGCCCCGTAAAATCGATGGATTCTACAATTCGGCCAAAAATATCGAGTCGGAAAACGTTTCTGATGAAATCCCATCAGAAATTGACAAAACCAATTGTACAAGCTCGAGTAATGATACACAATTATCTACGAGTAGTTAAATTTATACAATTAAAATAATGATAAAAAATTTAATTTGTGCTCCCAAATGTATCTTATAATTAGTTGCTCCATCAACATGGAGAAAAAGATGGTCAAATGCAGAAATCAGAAGAATGATACAACTGTTTGGGGGAGATATAGAAAGAAAAAAATATCCACCTAGACATATCATAAGAGAGACGATAAAATCTGATGACATTTTAAAGAACAGGAACAAATGGTCTCCTGGTTCCAGAATAAAATTAAGCCAGCAACATCAAACGGTTCAAGAAAACGAAAACGGAAGTAGACTAATAGACTTTGTTTCATACGAACCATACGTAATTTTAAAATGAGACATTTGTCATGTCCATGACTTATATTTCACTTATTAATTAATAATTATTTAATATTACCAATTTAAGGCATTGCACGCGCACATCCTAAAATACCGAACAAGTCACCGGCCCGCCAATCGGCCCGGTCATTAACTTTATTAATTCACGTTCATCGCTCTATGTCGCAATCGCTTGCGGACTCAGCAGCGACTCGCGAGGATTAATGAACGTCAAAGTACAACTATGTATTTTCCGGTTCCATGAACCGTGCCACCACCGCGAATTGGCTGCCACCGCGTAGCAACCAATTAATATATGAACACCTTTGTTACCCATAATCATCGCTCAATCTTGAAGTAGCATCTGAATGTCCTCAAATTGTTCAGCAGAACTACGTGTCCGCAAACTCGATCATCCGCAAATTGTTTGACGAGCTGTTGTACACAAGACAAGTCGCGTCCGAACTTAGTCTCATTTTCATTCCACGCCTCTTACGCGTACGCACTTAGTCTCTGCTCCGCGCAACGGACTTACACTAATTCGGAATTCAATTCTTATTACGAATTCTCAGTAGAGTCCACACTCAGTCGAGACCTCTCTCGACTCGCGACCGCGGTTCTTGTAAAGAATCGACACGTCTAAATAAATCCACTATTAATTTTAAATAAATTGTTATGACTCTACTTGACAACCTCAGTGCGTGGTGTACTTTCATGAAGAAGGGACATCACACATTATTAACTGTAATTATTATTTAAGTCGAAAGATCGTTGTATATATTTTCTAGATTTATTTATCGCGAAATCGGTATTATTACAGTTACATATAAAAATATTTATCATTCTCAATTATTAATCCAAATAATTTATTTAAAAGTGTAAAGCATTCTGAATTGTTTTGAACAAATAAACACAAGTTAGTAGATGTCTTATGACTCGAACATTGTGTCGGCTTTTATATTTTATACTGCAGTTTTTCAAATATTTTCAAATAAAAACGTGACGATAATTTTTCATCATTGAAAAAATATTAGATATTACTAGCATTGAGAAAGTATTATCAGTATTAGTTTGACAGATCTAACAAGTAATATTTTATTCTATTAACTTTATTCTAACCTAACTATTTTTCAATTTTCCTAACAAAATATTTAATCTAATGTTTTCTGAGCTTCAAGCTATTCTAAAGCTTGTATTTTAAAGAGACTGGCAACCATGTTTTTCGCCAGTTTTGAACCAATCACTCAGATTTTCAAACATTCTCAGAGTCTAGAACTCTGTTTGAGAAAATGCAATAAATATTATTGTCTTTTTTAGAATGTTTATAATTTTTGTGTTGCCAGTCATCTTAATATACCAATCGTTAAAATTACTGGAAAATCATTTTTTTCCAAATCTAATTTGACATGTTTTAAAGCGAAAATGACAGGAGTTGAGAATCTTGAAAAAAAAAAAAATAAAAAAAAAAAAAATGGAACTTCCTTAGTGTATAGAAGAAATATTTGTCAATTCAGAGGAAGACGTTTATGAAACTGCTAACGATGATTCTTCGAGTGTTTTGATTTTTGGAGATTACGAAGATTATATCACTGATGATGAAAATATTTTTGAAAAAGAAAGTTCATCATCATCAAGCTCCGCAGTAAATTCAAATTTGCTTGAAATCAATTTTACATAAATAAATGAAATGAAATTAATTAATATTTGAAATAGAAGAAAAAGCTTACGAAAAAAGAAATTAATACAAAATCATATGAAACGTGCACTGATAACTCTATAAAATAATTGATTTGTATTATATTAGTGATTTAATTATAGTCAACTCTATCTAGGAATCACAAATCTAATTGTTTCTAATCGTTTCAAATAAATAATAGTATTCTTAACCAGTGGGTATAGCAGGGGCTTTATCAATCAAGTGAGGAGGATAGCACGCTCGAGCGAAGCGAGTGCCTGTTCCTTCTCACAATTGACTCAGCTTCTATTGCATCCAGGTGGTGAAAACTTTGCTTTTCCTTAATAGTGCAGTAAAATTAGCCACTTTTACCGCACGTGTAAGGAGAAGAAAATAATATTATGTAAATTAATTATGTTATTATTATGAAAAGATAAATTTTTAACTTTTTTTAATGTGATAATCATGCATGTTTTTAGAGTGATACCACTACTGATTCGGAAACTAAAAATGAGACGGATTTTAACAATCAAGAAAAAACTGTTTTCAAGACACTCTCTGAGACTGAAGAAGGTGAGATCACGATGAAAAAAAGACGATTGGAGTCACAAACAACTCGCTTATCGCTACAATCACTGTTTTTCAAGTATAGTGTGATGTGAATAAATATTCGTTGTTATTGTTCCTTATTATACTCTAAATGTGGTTTTAATTCGTGTATTTCCTTCAACTTTGATTTAAAAATACAATAAAAAACGATAAAACCGTTACAACATACTGATCATCTTAGCCATAAACAGTTTCTATTTTATTATCAGATTGCTTCTTCTTTGAAAAGTGTGAAATTTCAAAATAAATCTGATTTCATTTCAATGTGCCCATTATAGTATTACTCACAAAGTAATAAAGAATAACAATTCTAAAAATAGAAATTTTGGTTCCCTGTGTAATGATAATAACAATCATTCAAGATACAATCAATCACAAATTACACAATCTTAATTTCATAATCATTGCATTCATATTAAATAATTAATCATGCAAAACATAAAAAAAATAAAATCTTTTTTTCGATGGTAAAATAAGAATCAAAATCATATCAGAAACGTAATTAATTTTTACGGACATAATTTTTCAATCAAAAGAAAAAAGAAGTGTTAATTATAAAAAAAAATCTGTAATTCGAACAAAAAATGGATTGATAATTTTATAATTTCACTATATTGATACTTTCAACATTATAAAAAACATATAAGAAAAAATAATCAAATTTCATAATTTTTTGAGGCTCAAGTAATGTTATTCAAAAAATTTTTTTCTTAAGGCTGTTAACAAGGCATTAAATATGTATGACAGGTCAACTGATCTGAACATAGCTTTCCGTTAATTTGCGATTTCGTTTTCTTGCCGTTTCGGCAATTTGATATACCGACCCATATATATATATATATATATATAAAGAAATAGAATAAATTAAAATATAGATATTATTTAGTAATTATGTGACAGGTTTCCATGCAACTATATTGCGTTACCTTGGAAGCCGAACGTACAATACTATGTGACACATTTGGATTCTATATATTAATTATCACCCAAATCACACAAGAAAACGATTTAGAAAGATTAATTTGCGATGTTTCATAATATTTAATATACGCCCTATAATAATTTGCGCAATTTCTACTTTAGATTTTTTACGAAACGGAGGAAAACCAAATGCTTTTGAACCAATAATATTGTTATAAAAAATATTACTGCCAGATTCCGAAAAATAATCGAATAACAGAAACAATGATCTTATACTAATCTCCAGTTTGACTAGTACTCCAGCATTATACAGATTTGACTGCTTTGCTCTTACAGCAGAAATAACACAAATCTTTCTCAGCAAAATAGAAATATAACACAGCTTATTCAAAACCAATTATTATTAAAACAAATTTACTATCACAATTAACGACTTACTCAGCTGTACACGCGCACTATTGTTACATACAGATAATCACACGCTGCTCCGCTTGAGAAGATGTTGAAGTAGATAAAAAGGGTTATGCCACATTCATATGAGAATTAACTAGGGAAGAAAGCCTCCCAGTACACAAGTCACAGCGAATAAATATCAGTGGCAATATTATAGATAATGTAGACCGAAATTCAACTACATATTTTTACTCAATAGTGGGAGCATTAGACGAATTAGGAAACTGCGACGGAGCTTCTTACATTGACCAGTTCGGAACTTGGTCTGACGTAATAGTCCAAGCAAACAGAAGAATAATTTTAGCCGATTACAAAGTAAAAATAAAATTATTAGAACAAATTTTGATTACACCCTTCGGGATTAGTTGCGCAATACATAAAGGTAGATGTTTTAAACGTAACAGTTACTTAGTCATTAACTACTAAATAATCAATTACTTAATAATTACATTACACTGAAATTTTATTATTGCGATATTTAATTTAATAAATATAAACAAAAAATATCAGACTGTTATTTCAAAAAGCCGGAAATTATATGAAAATAAAAATTTACTACAATTACAATCATGAAGTTAGGACCTAGCGATTTTTTTGCAACTTAATTTTATATTCATTTTATTTTCATAAGAATCAATCTCAATGTAGGCACACAAATTTCAAGTTTATAGTAGTTTTCATATTAAAGTTAGACGGTTGACAATATGACATTATAGATGTATCAGCTTCAAAAATTGTTTTCTTACTTCTAAAACTTTCTAAAATTTTTAGCAAATTCTAACCAATTTTTTTTACAATGATTTCAATTTACCTTTAGTCCACTTAAAATAAAAAAGATATTAATAATGGAAATTATTCATATAACTATTACTACAATAGATACCACTTAACAAGCTAAATAAATATCTAAGTTTCGAGATAAATTTTGCGTCGTTTTTATTATGAACATCATTTTTATATTTAGATTTATAGGTACATATTGATTGATTATACTTATAGATTATATTGTTCATATATACATATAATACTTGCACATTGTACAGATGAATATGTACAATATTTAAGTTGATTTTGAGTTGACTTTCATTAACACTGTCATCTCAAAATTGAAATCTGTCAGTTTATTATATTTTGGAACGTTCAACATTGTTGAATACGAGAAAAGTTTCTCAACTGGTGCTGAAGAGGGCACTTTGCTTTACTGCAGTCAAATCATTCGTAACCGGTAATTTTAAATACTGACTTAGTGTAAGACTTTCCAAAACTGGACGGTCGTTATCATTATTTGTTGAGTTGTTGGGCAAAATGGATTGGCTACCGTAATGTCCAAACTATAATATCCAAGAAACGATGTCCAATATAAATTATGTCCAATGAGCGCAATGTCCAAAATATCCGTATGTCCAAAACAAAATTGTTTGTAAAAAACTTAATTAATTATTGTTCAATGAGTTAATTGGAAATAGTTTTGAACTCTAATGTCATTATTATTTAATCAATTGAAATTAGCAAAATAAGTTAAATAAAATAAACAGAATTGAAGTATGATGAACTGTATCTGATTGACTTGTTTGTTGTTGCTTATTGTTTATTGTATTGTTTGTTGTTGCTTATTGTTTATTGTATTGTTTGTTGTTGCTTATTGTTTATTGTATTGTTTGTTGTT
>JAQQRF010000972.1:0-20176 GCA_030523145.1 Trissolcus brochymenae
AATATTTGACACGTATTTTTTCGTTTCTCCGTTTTTTTGTAACTTTTCAGAGATATTGGGGTGGCCCGGGACTTTATATTCACCCTGTATATATATATATATAAAGTTTGAGTAAAGAACAAGATACAAGAAAGTTTAATTGTCGAAAGAATATATATATATATATATATATATATATATATATATATATATTCTTATTAAGACTTAATACTAAAATCATTGTATGTATATAAAAATGTAATAAATCCTATTTCAATAACATATAATTTGTATACATCTTTTGCATGTATAAAGTATTACTACAATTCTCATAAGTATAATTATGTATGGTACATATTTCTTTGATTCAAAATTAACATCAATATCTTCAGACATAATTTGTTCAGCTCGTTTGATGATTAAATCTAATTTCGTTGATTCAATTTCTAGTTCAAGATCAGGAATTGTTAATAAATCCAGTTGTTCTTTATTTATATTATTTTTATTAAAATGTATCACCTTCAATAAATTTTTCCAAAATTTTAAATTTACTGTGGATGAGACAATTTCTATTGTAATGAAAGTTCTTGTCTTTGGACTCGCATAGGAAAAATCTTTCGATTGTGTACGAAAATTTTCCATTAATTTAATAACGCCTGTTCCTTCAATTGAAACTTTAGTTTCTTGATTTACACAATCTATTTTAACTGTTTCCTTAGATGGTACGGAATAATATATTTTATAAATATCTAAAGATCTAGTCCAATGACTTTGATATGTTTTTACAATTCTTATGTCGCATGCTTCAATATTGGTTATTTATTTATTAACAATAAATTTTACTTTACAAGGAGCGTCTTCGTGGACATTAGTAAGTAAATAATTATTATCAAAAATATATGTCTGATTAATGAATTTACATTGATGCAAATTATCATGAGTAAAAGATACATAACTTTTGTAATTATTCCTTTATGTCCACCAATTGCCGATCAATGACTTTTGTTTAATTAACTCATAACTTTCAGAAATTAAGAGTATTTGCACAAGATTCTTGCATATTGTTATTATATAATTTGTTTTATTAAATGTTGAACATATGATTTGAAATATTTCTTCCCACTTTATTTTATTTACTTCTTGTATTTCTGAAATGTTAAATGCATTAATATTATCTTCTTGCAATCACTTCCTTGACATTAAGAAAGCATTTTTCAAGACATTTCTATTTGTGACAGCATTACTTTCGAGTCCGGTCCTGTCAACGACACATAGAGCTATTTGATAATGCGGGTGCACACGTAATATCGCGGAGCTTCCCAAACGCAAATCGTTGAACTCACCTATCTCTTTTTGTTCTATAAACAAGCGTGTGTCTGAGTCTATAGGCTTTCCTGCTGTGTTTAGAAAGAATGCATAATTATCTTTTCGCACGAATAGTTGATCTCTCGTGATGTATATATTCTTCATCTGTTCATGTTGCTTTATTATTTCATTTATTTCTTCTTCAGAAACACTATCCGACGGAATTTTGTTTACTTTTTATATTCAATATTCTTAACATCATTTTCATTATTATTTTCACTTTCGTTATTATCATCATTTGCATTATATTCTGCACTATTTTCTTCTTCATTTTTATTATTTTCTTCATCATCTTTATTTTTATTTTTATTCTTAAACCTTTCACTTTCCTTCTCAACGAGTTTCTTCTTTTGTTTGTTCATTTGAATTATATTCTTCACTATTTTCTTCATTTGTTTATTATTTTCTTCTTCATTTTTATTATTTTCTTCAACATCTTTACTTTTATTTTTATTTTTCTTCTCAGAGAGTTTCATCTTTTGTTTGTTTATATGATATTGTTCATTTTCTTCTCCTATGTCCTTTTCTTTATTTATTTTCTTTCTATTTTCTTTTATTATCATTTTTTTTCCTTTTCAATATTTTCACGATATTGTTCCTTATTTGTTAAAACTATATTTCTTTTTGGTCTATTGGTTGTTGTATTTGTCAATAATAGATTTTTCTTTTCATTTTGAGTTTCATTTTCCTGAGGTTCGTTTATAATTGCATTACAGGATAAGCCATCAAAATTTGTGATTAGTTTTCCTGTTTTATGTATTATTTCAAAATCGTATTCTTCTAATGCAAGTCTCCATCTCGTTAGACTTGAAGTAGGATCATTAATAGTTCTCATCCAGTAAAATGGACCGTGATCAGTTATTAAGGTGAATTTATTTTGAATTAAATAAACTTTCAAATGTTTTACACGAAAAATAATAGCAAGTGCTTTTCTTTCATATGTGCTATGATTAATTTCTGTGGTAGTTAATAATCGTGATGCATAAGAGATTGGTTTATCCTTTTCAATTTTTCCTTGGCCTAATATTCCTCCTCTAGCATAATTACTAGCGTCTGTAGTTAAAATGAATGGTTTCGAAAAATCAGGATATTTTAACACCGGCTCTTCACATAATTTTTGTTACAAAATTTGCTTTTTTTGTTCATTAGTCTACACAAAGGAAATATTATCCTGTAATAATTTAGTTCATGGTTTCGACATTTCAAAAAAGTTTTCAATAAATTTACAATAGTATCCAGCTAATCCAAGGAATTGTTCTATATTGGTTACACCTTTTGGCCTAGGGAAATTTTTAACAGCAGATATTTTCTTTAGGTCTGGTTTAACTTCTTCCTTAGAGATTATATGTCCATTTCGTAAAAATTCACATTTGTCAGGTTTTAGTTGTAAATTTGCAATTCTCAATTTTTTTATGCAATTTTAATATTTTTCGCGATGTTCTTCTATTGTTTTCAAAAATAAAAGAAGCTGGGGCAGTTTTTAATCTCATTGGCATACGACAAAATTGAAAGTGTCCTGAAGGAGTTGTCCTTTTTAGTTGATAGTATCCAGATGCCATATCGAATACTGAAAAATAGTAAGCACCACCTAATAGATCCAGTATTTTTACAATATTAGGTATAGGAATGCGACAGACATGGTTATGTGATCTCAACAACGAGGATCTTGACAGATTTCGAGAAAGCCTTAATTAATGCGGCGGAAACAATGGGGATCGTTGTGTCAGCGTGTTTTTTTCACTTGCGACAATCCATTTTTCGTCGCATACAAGCGGAAGGGCTTCAGGAAGCCTACAACGATCCCGAAGATCGCTCAATCAAGCAAGCGGCTCAGATGATGTGCGCGACGGCCTTCGTACCTTCAACAGATGTAGGATTTGCTTTTGATGTTTTTATGGACCAAGTACCGGAGACTTTTTTGGAAGTCGCCGAGTATTGAAAATAACTATGTCCGAGGCAAACCTGCTCGTGGAAGACGTCGCGCAACTCAGCCAAGGTACGCTCCTGAGTTATGGAATATGTATGATGCTGTCCTTCAGAATTTGTCAAGAACAAACAATATGTCTGAAGGATGGCACAACAGATTCGCCGTCGTTGTAGGAAAAGATCATCCTAGCCTTTACACATTTCTCAATGAGATACAAAAAGAGCAGGGAGACACGGAGACCATGTTTCGCGAACTAGATCTCGGTCGAAAAATTAAGAGAGGCGAAACCTTGGCTAGAATTAAAACTGAAGAGAGAATTTATAACCTTGTGAAAAACTATGAAGTCAGAAAAGAAGAAAATGAAATCACAGAATACCTTCTGGCAGTTGGTCATAACATTCAGTTTTGAAAATTTATGTAAAAATTCGGTCAAATCAAAGTTCTGTAAAATTAAAATTTGAGTGTGATTTATTAGAAAAAAAATACTGGAAAAAAAAATATTGGAAAAGAAAATATTAGAAAAAAAATGTATTGGAAAAGAAGGATTGGAAAAAATGGTTTGGAAAAAGTATATTGGAAAAAGTGTCCCCCTACCCAGCTGCAATGAAATCTTCATTTCTCATAATAAAAGGTATTCTTCGTTTCTCAATTAAAGACAATTTTTCTCCCAATTTATTTTTGCTTGATTTTGGGACAAAAATGTAACACCAATTATTGATGAATGGGAAATTCATCAAGGACAATACTCTACTTGATGTCCAAATATAGTTGTAGTAAATTTTCCCAAAGTTGAAACTACTTCTTCAGAGATACGTGATAAATCTAATCTTTTTTTTCTATTTATCATCATATCATCCTTGACTGATCCTTTTTATAATCGAAGATGGTTCAGCTCCAGAATCTATTACTAATATTAAAGTCTTTTCTCTCCCTTGTTCTTCAATTCTTGGTGAAGATGTATTGAATACTAATTTTACATTCCTGAATTTTGCACTCGCGCCTTTCCCACAGGGAGGCTCAGAGGGTTTCCTGAGTTCATTCTTTGTAAAGTTTTACAAGTTAATTTCACTAAACAATTTCTTGCTAAATGACCATTTTTGTCACAAAAAGTGCAATGTCTCTCACGATTTCCGTTATAATTATTACGAGTATTAAGTCGATCATTATCACGTACTCTAATATAATCGATTTGTGGTTGTTGACATTCAGTGGAAAGATGACCATTCCGTCCAAATCGATAACATCTAATGTTTTGAGGGCATTGATACGTCTTATGATTGGCATTGTGGCAAATAGGACAGAGTGGATCGGTTCTTACAATTTTCATTCGCGCACTGCGACAACTTCTTGCATCATGTCCATATCGGTTACAGGTTGTACAACGAATAGTTGGCTGATTCATTATAGCTGAAGCGAAACGACAATTTCTAGTACTATGCTCTATCTTTCTGCATATCTGACATATCTCTTGTGCTCTTGTATATGATGTTCCAGTTTGACAATTTACTGGACTGTGACCCTTTTGACCACATAATTTACAATAATAATGATTTTTGCATTGTTGAGCAGTATGATCTTTGTCTTGGCAAAGTTGGCAGTGTTGTTCTGGAATATTTGCATGTAATATACGACAATTTTCTGGTACATGATCATTTTTATTACATAGTAAACACGAAGGGTTATTATTGTGAGAAAGAATGTCTCTGCTATTTAGATTATGTTCTATCTCAATTGCCAAGGGTCCTGCTTCTCTTAATGTATAATAATCTTTCACCAATTAATATATTTCTCTCTTCAATCTCAAAGCAAAATATTTACCACAAGCATGTGGTTCAACTTCATTCAACTTCATGTGATCTGTCAGCAGGTATTTTTTCGTTGTTTAATTCCTCCTTCAATTTTTCCTTTGACTGATTGTGCAATGAACAAGCTCGGCTGAAATAAGATGCAACAGACTCGTTTTCGTTTTGTCATAGACGAGATAATTCTCCTGAAAGTTCGGTTGATGATTGTGGTTGAGAGGAAATTTCATGTAAAGCTTTTATAACTTCATCTATTGTTTCATAATTTTTCCCTCGAATTAATTGTAGAGCTTCGCCCTTCAATTTAGTTTTGATTAATTGAGATAATGCTATATCAGCTTCGGCTGGTAAAATCCGTTTTGATCTTTACAACCCGATGTGAATTCATATAAAAAAAGCATATTTTTGATCACTAGAAAAATACGGAATCATAGAAAGAGCATCAGATAATCTTAATCTGTAGAAAGGTGGATTTTCTATTACATTTGGATTTGCCATTTTCTCTTCTCGTTCTAGTTAAATATCTTCGTCAATATTAGCAAGTGAGATCCAAGTTCTATGTACTGGATGTGGGTGTATTGGTTTTGGTGAATCGCAAGAATTGGTTCGTCTAGTAGGATGGAGTAGACCAGGTAAAAGTAAGTTTTGCCTATCAATTTCGGGAAGAACTTTAATTTCACTTCTCAATAATCTTCCAGATTTCATGTATTCCAGAAGAGAAAAACAAAAAAATATATAGATATAATTTTTTTTTATAACTTAGCCATTTTACTGCATTTTTCATAACAAGAAGCTCTCTGAATGTAATATAAAAGTCTTCTACAAACCTTGCATTGGTAAACTTTATTCAAAAGTCTGAACCCAATTATTAGATGAGTATTAGCTATAAGATAAAATTCATCTTCTGGATCTATCGAATTTTTCCGTGCAGGGTAAAGAAAATAACAATAATTTTACAAGTACCCCATATGGTTGTAGCGTACACTGTTTATTTGTTTCATACAGAACATTATCAATTTACAATAATAAAAATTGCAAGAAAATTTGAATACGTTACAAATTGGATCCCTCTCTAACTTTGTTGAGCTCGCGTATAGTTCTGGTTTGACGCGTTGACATTATTGCTGCTGGACTGAATTCCAACGATGAATTTCTACAGTTGCTGGAAAATTTTCGGTGGTTGATTAATCTTGATCTTCTTCAGAACTTGATTTGGGTGTCAAAACAAATCCATGCACAAGAAAAAACGTAATATCATATAAGGGCTGATTGTCCAATCGCTGAATTAAATTTTCCATACACTGATATCAGTTATATATCAGTTGACATTCCGAGAGCTGGGCCAAGCACAGGTTGCAGGTATATTCTTTAACATTTGGGAATTTTATCATCAAATGGTATTCTTCTAATAATCTTAGTTCAAAAAGAGGATATCGGTTAGCACATTTGTCACACAGAATTAGACGACGGGCTTTATTTGCACACATCAATCATCTATGTTTAACACAAGTACACTCTTCAATTACTAACAATCGTCGTAATTTTTGTAACCAGTCCTGGTCAATTTCAGGAAATCAAACGTCTGTAAACTGGTTTATTATTGGTGTGATGTCCCTGGGTGGCATTCAGTCGTCACTTGAGTAGAGGCAGAGGCTTGTTTTAAAATTTCAGATAATGTATCATGTTTAACTGGTACAGATTGAAAACGGCAACTGTGTATGTAAGACAATTCACATCCAAATTTCCGTCCTTAATTTCTTCAATCACAATTTTGAAACAAGCATCACAAAGTACGGCTGGGTTTTTTTCAACTAAGGGTTTATAGCAGTTGACACATATCACAGGAAGAATTATTTTTGTTTCCTTTATGAATGTATGCCAATCCGAAATATTTTGAAGGGCAGCTCTATTACACAGAAAAATACAAGATTCACATAATATAAATTGTTCTGCTAGGCTGTAATAGATTGGTGCTGACTGTTTTATACAGGTATATATTCCTTTATGTTAATTCCCTTCTAGAATAATGGATGAATTTTCGAGAGTCAATGTATTATCGATGTAATTTTGCAGATCACATAGATCTTTTAATGCATCCATTTAGTCTTTCATGTTGGTTATCCAAGGAATCCTGCTACCTACTATTTGATCCGTGCGGATATCTAGACATAGATGTGGGTTTGAATATTTTGGTAGATTGTCAAGAGTTCCTTCGAATTCTCAAAGTCCTTCCGTAACCTTTTACGTCGCAAGTGCGAGGTCCATCGAGGGTAACTATCCTCAATGTACTGTGCTAAATTGTGGTATGCACAGTCACAATAGCATCGTCTCCAGGGGCATCGCTGAATACATCCACGAAGTCATCTATAGTACCTGCAACAACGTCCATGAAACCGGATGCTTCACCATCGGCAGCGAAATACTAGACGAACTACACCAAATTTTATGACGATCAGGAGCATTAGCTGAAACCATCAGAAACGACGGCAGCTGCGAAGGCGTCGGATATTCAGACCACTTTGGAAGCTAGGCTAAAGGTGTCATCGTTTTAGGCTCTGTCAAGATCACTCTTCAGGACTATCCTGCCACTGTCGACCTTGACAACAATCTTCTGCGTCTTCGGGGCGGACTTACCTCCAATTTTTATCGGAAGGAATGTTCGGACCACGAAGGAGGAAACATCTTGTGGGAACGGTTTCCAGACGATCCGTGTAACTTTAATCACTAGGTCGTTCTATATGATGGACCTGCAACCGTCGGTCAAATCTATAATGACCAATACGCGCAAAAAATGTATACAGTCTAAACTAACAACATAACTTTTGGACTTACCCAAGAACCCACCTATATGAAGTGTGGTTATCAGCTCAAACAATCGGAACATCCTAAACTCTTCGTTTTCAAAGGATCCAAAGGTACCTTTTTAAACTCGGCTAAAACCAGCTCACCTGTAGAGATAGACATGTTTTCCTACGTCAACTTCAAATTCATCTACGTCAAAAAACACATCCGCAATCAACTGAACGATTTATACAGAGATGTTTTTCTTCAGAGATGTTTACTGGAACAAAAGGTCCTTAAAAACAGCCTGAGCTTGGCCAGCATCCAACCAGACGTCTTCGCTATTGACTTTATGGGCGGACAACCTGGATACATGAGCATGTTGGCTGGCGAATCTGTTTCTTTAATCCGCTGCATACCTATCACCGTCAAGCTGCGCTCCACTAGCGACTGCTTCCAAGAACTTCCTATTACCAGAGATGGAGAAAATTACTTCCTTACACCAAGAACCAGGATCATGAAGAAGACTGGGACTCAAATCACCTGTAATCAAATCTTTCTAGCACTATGGGAACTCGACAACGTCTGGTACAAGTTTTTGTCACAACCTGTCGAGACAAAAACCCCTCACACCATGCAGCCCAACGGAAAAGTCACCTGGACTTACAAATCTTTCTCCGCGAAAATGTTATGTTCCCTTCGGATCGTCCTGCCATCCTCAACGAACTTGCCCGTCGAGTTTCTGAACAAGTCACCAATACCAAACTCATCTTACTCCAAGGACTGATGGATCCAGAAGCTCTACAAGCCTATGCGTCCGTCAACTGGAAAAAGTTTTGGGAAGAGTACACTAAGTACGGCACCTACAGCGCTGAAGTTATCACCACTGTTATGAACAGCTTTGCACTATGGTACATCTTTACAGTTGTAGTTTTTATATTCTTGGCGCCTGCTGGACCAGCATCTCTAACCATTTCATCCACAAACATCAACACCGAACTAGCATAAACAACGATCTGAAAAAACCTGACGAACCTGAGCATAAAGAACTCATGCCAACACCTGTCATTGTCAAACTGCCAACTATTATAAGATTAGGCTTAGCATAAGGTCGAATATTAACCTTTAACATTCGTCTGAACGCAAGAGGTATTATATCCTTACTAAGATCATCGCGATTTTTATACAAATAAACAAATAAATAAATGTAAATTTCGGACATATTTTCTTTTCTCACCATTAGTCAGTATATTTCATCATCCTACAATTAGTTATATTAATTAAGAAATAAAAATCATTTTTGAGATGATCAATATAATTATGATATAAAAATCATCAGATAATAAAGTTAAACATGAGACAATTGATATAATTAAGATACAAAATGCATCATATGACACGCGCGATCCTAATCGCGAGAACGCCGCGAGAAAAATCTAAATGACCGTTAGATGATGCAACTCATTAATCCTTTAATGATTTTCCCCACCGAAAAACCTCATTATCATCATGATAAGCCTAGTATATATTCGGGTATTTCAGGCAGTAGCATCATACTTGCAACTGAGTCTTCTGACTATAGTCGACTAACTGATTGAAGTGTCGGGTTATTCTTTGTCCTCGCTAATCCGCATTGACTTAGGTTTCACATAATTAACCAAGTCTTATTAATTTTATAACACAAATAATGCATCCGAGTAAGTGTCAAAATTATTAATACATTGAATTTTCAAAATACATTTATTACAACTTAAACCTTGAATTTTATGTTACAATTCTGATACTAACATCTTGAATTTATAATTTAAGATGAATTTATAAGTCATCATACTAAAATCCAAAAAAGATTAAAGATCCTGGGTGACATCAATATTTGGAAAAAAAGACCAATTTTTATCAAAGGGAAAAATTATTCGATATTGCGAGAGAACCAGCGTAATGATGTTAAATGTCTAAATTGCGCTTTGAGACGTCCTGAAAAGAGCCCTATTGCGAAATCTGTTTGCGAATTAGATAGTAGGTTCGCGTATAACCTTCTACTAGAAACTCAAAACCTAAAACCTAACCCTATCTCAACCAATCCAAACGTGAATAAAGTAATAAAAATAAGACCTATACTTAATTTATCTCCATCCGTTGTTCAAATCCTTCCTAACCCAAAAATTTCTTCTGTAATAGTGGCGTCATCCTTGAGTGGTTTTTTTGACCATTTCATCCTTCCATCTTCCGAAGAACTTCCGCTTCCGTTAGATCGTCTATTTGAGTAACTGAAAAATTTTAGAAAAATTTATGTTAATTCGTTTATTTACTTTTTATTCTATTGTAATAAATAACTAATAATATTACTTACCTTTTGTTAAATCTTTTACACCAAATAAGACAACCAAACGATTTACTGGGCTCATTTTTACACTCGATGTATCAATATACTGAATATATCGAAAAATGTAAATTCATAGAATCTAAAATTCAAAGTGACCAAAGTTCATTGAACTTTTAAAAAATGTGAATCAAAATAAATACTAGTAGTACTAGTAGTTTTTAAAAAATTAATGACATATATGTATTTACAATTATCAAAATTTATTACAAATAATTAAATGTACAATTACAAATGTTTGCGAAAAATCATCCACAAAATATCTTTAAGAAGGAAACAAATTATTTAATTAAGTACAACTTTACAATCCGTACCTCCGTACATAATATTTATAACTGCGTCATACATATCATCCTTATGTAACTTAGACAATAGCATAGCTGTATCAGTTACAGATATATTTTTGAAATGATGTTCAGTTTTTATTTTTTCTATTACATATTTAACAACTCCTTCCTTACAAGCTTCGTCAATTTCTATCGCATTTTGAAGATATATTAATTTTGAATGGACGCAATTTACTAAACCGGCTAAAATCTTACATCTCACTTTTTTCATCACAATACTTGATGAATTTAGTTCAGACCAAAGTTCTTCAGTACAGAAACTTCAACTGGCACCTCTTGCTGTTGTTGTTGATAATCGTTTTTTTTTTTTGCCACTCCGGCAAATCTTTCTTTACTGTACCAAGCCATTCTATCGTATGTTTTGATACTAGTGAACTGATGTCGTTTATGCCGCAACTCCTCGTTTTACACAGAAATTTTTTAGTGAAGGAGAAATAAATTTATGGGGCTTAACTATTACATGGACAAGTCTGAACACGATTTACAGGTTACCGTCCATAACCATTGTCATGATATGATAAAGACCGATTTCTATTTTTGAATTTTTTGTAGAATCCATAAACAATTCGGTCATTTTTAATAGTATCACAGCTGAAAAAGCTGTCCAATTGTTGTAGATCAAGACCAATGCTAAGATGACGAAGAAAAAAAATACAAAATTCTCTACAAACCGCAGAATTATTGCTCTGTAGATTATTATTATTGTATTCGTAGTGGACTGAATTTTTTCTGATTCTTTTGAGATGAGCGTTTGCTGATTTTCGACCAAAGCTGACAAAGTAGGGTGCTCTTCCATTTCTATCGACGTATACAGCGACCCAGTGCTCTCCAGGATGGTCATGCGGTTTTGTGTTTAAAATATATACTGTTGGTCTTCTCCACATTGTTGAAACTCTATCAGTAGCATAAACACCAATATGAGCTGGAATATCTTGTAGAGCCTCCAAAATTTGCAATGTATTCATACCGATATATAAACTAAACGGATGATTTTGCGCATGTGCATGTGTTTTTATTATATCGTATCAACTGTATCGTACGAGTTTAAACAAGGCTTGTGATTTTTTATCCATGTAACTAATTTTCTAACGTTTGTTGAAGCACAAGAATATTCTATTGCAGATCTCGCTTTCATAAGGTGTGTAATATATTTTTCAACACTTTCCATGTTTGCAAAAGAAGTACAATCCGGATTTTTCTCAAGATCAATTATCTCTCGAGCAATTATATCGAGTAAATATGTTGCTTTATAATGACCACGCGTGTAAATGTTAACACCAACTGTAGCAAGTTTTTGTCAACAAATGATTCATCGTTTGTAACGACACACTTCTCTCGTATCACTCAATTGCATGATAGTTAATAGTTAACCAATTGTTTCTTTTTTTAAAAACACTAGAAAGTTCTTTAAAACGTCTCGTCGGTTTAACAATCCAGTAATCGAAAAATTTATTGTCAATTGACATCACGGCAACCTCCTTAGGTAAAAAACCATCAACGTCTACTAATCCTTGAATATCGATAACAAGATCCATTTTTGTACATCTGTGCTCTTGAAGAATTCAAACAGGACTAATTGCCAAAATCTATATTCACTTGCCTTGATGCGTCAATCTACACAACATTATCGAATTCAGAATAGATAACCCAATTAACAAAATGAGAGAGTTGTTCTGCGAATCGTACTTCTGGCGAATACTACCATGACGAATAAGATTTTATTGATTGGGTGATTTTGAAGAAAAAATATGAGTCAGATCAAATGCAAAAAGACAGTACTCGTGCGGATACTCGGTTCTAGAAATTTTGTTTCCTTCGTTCAAAAAATGAATTTCTGTTCCAGTGTCAAATGTATGATATGCATCAACGTATAAATTATACTAGTAAAATCTGGTTGCAAAGGTCTGGAAGAAAATTTCACACCATCGACATAAAGGGAAAGAAAATTTATTTTATAATGATGAAAATTGAACATAAAACACTTGTATGATGCGAACTCTTTGCATCTTTACCGTAATTCAATAAATTTTCGATATAAGCCCTGTACTGATATGCATTGTTCGACGGCGATACTAATTTTTGGTTCAGAAAAACATCGCCTTGACTAAATAACAAATGCTTCAAATTATTGACGACACCAGGAACTGACACTTGAGTTTCTACACTAGCAGCGTTATGAACAAGGGAATCTACCGAGAAGCTGAAAAGTTGACTGATTTGGTGCTAGAATACATACAATTGTGTATATCCACGGGAACGATGCGTAAGAATTGAGTTTCTTGCTTTGATTGTTTGATTGCTTTGATTGTTTTTTGTTTTCTCATAGTCTCATTGATGAGATCAACAATATGTGAACTTTCAACCGGTTGTCCGTATATACTTTCCCAGTCTCATCTCAGCATAACTTTTCAGCTAATACTCGTTCTAACAAACTAACAAGCTTTTGCGCTACATTGCGATACATTTGTAGTACGCTTCGAACAATTATATCTTTATTTATCTCGACTCCAACTTTTTGCTGTGCTGGTGCTGATGATGGCGCTGGTGCTACTGCGGGTGATGTTTCTGCTTCAGATGTTGGACGTTCTGCTTGTAAAATTTAAAGAAATGAAAATAGTTTTTGAAATTCATTCCATTTTTCTCTGTCGTTTTTGTTTTTACTCGACATTAAAATTTTGTTCATTTCTGAATTAAGTCGTGACAACGAATCGCCAGGTGTTTGAAATGTCTGTTGTTGCGGTTCCTTTTGTTGAAGTCTTTCTTGAGGGACAAGGACCATCTTTTTTGCATGCTCCATGACTATAACCTATGAAGTTTGTCAAAAGGGCGGTGCAAGCAAAGGTATCAGAAAACCACCATTAGACTGAACGATAATTTTTTTTCTAAAGACCAGCGGACAAGCTTATTATTTTGCTATCAGCTGATGATTCTTCGCACGAGCACAATGAGCTTATGATTGCTCGTGCGTATGAATTTTGAAATTTTTTAATCTGTCAGTACGTTTCTTTTTGTACGCTAGTGTTTTCAAATTGAAATAATATTGAATGTTCAAATTTTCAACCGTCGCTTCTAAATAATCCAGAATATTTCTCAACTTTCTTTCTTTCAACTCTTCTTCGCTGTAATTTGTTCTGTTTATTGCACCTTGGAAGGAGTCAGTTTGGCTTTGTACTAATTCTTTTCTTAGTTTTTCTATTTCTGAATCGAACAAAGTTTTTATAAATGTTTCCGTCACCGATCGATCCCTATGTTCATTAATCTTTTGTTTGATTGTTTCAATGAACAAAAACCAGTCGTTCATATCCAGTCACACTTCATATAGATTGATCAAAAGTTAAGTGTTTGAAATAACACTGCGGAACCCTTTCGCTGTGCCTTTTTAACTTCTTGTTCTAAATTTTCGACTCATCATTTCAGTTTTTTAAATTTAACGACATCCTTGTTTAAATAAGGCAACACGTTTTGTATAGGTAAAAAAGTTATCTCGTTCATAATTTCTACTCTTAGCGAGTCCAGTGGCGATTCAAATAATAAGTCGACGAATTTAACCGTGATGGATTCTTCAAATTTCACTTTTAATCGTTTTCTCAATAAAATCAAGTTCGTCATTTTTTCAAGTTTTTTGTTCGTTTAACGGCTCGTCAATCATATTTTTGGTCTCTAACGAAATTTTTGGTTTCAAATGTCCGAACATAAGGGCAGCTAATTGACAACTGATTTTTTTAGTCGTACAACTACTCTGTTTATAGGATCAAAGAGAAGGTGAAATGATAGAAAATGTTTTGTATTTTATTTTTTGTTTTATATTTTTTTTTTATTTTTATTTTATTTTATTTATTTATTAATTTTTGATATTTTTTATTTTACAGTTTTTTATATACAAATTTATACACCATTTTTTTACATACAATTTTTTTTTATTACTATTATTCAGTCTTGAGTCTCTACTTCGTTGACCCTTCGCAGTTCTCGTCTTTGCTCTCGCACGGTTCATCTGCTGTAGAAAAAAATTTGAATAACAATTGCAAACAAAACAGTTTTAAAAGAAAAAAAAAATAAAACTACTCACGTGGTATCACTATATCAGGAAAACGTTCCCGACATTTGGAGCATTTGCAAAGATGGGTTAGTTTTTTGGCGTATTACCTAAAACTTTTATACCTGAAGCCCATCTTTGACTCCAGTGTCAGACACTCGTGCAGCAGAATATCTCCCGTCAGCTTGTCACGAGGCAACTTTTAGAATTCGATATCCTTTAGAACCATAAAGATATACCTATCGTGACTAGTATCCGGTTTTAATTTATACTGGTTACAAGAGAGCAGACGGAGTTGGAGAGCTTTAAAGTCTATTTGCGATTCGCTCAATTTATAATCAAAACATGGTTTTGATATATGATATAAAGAATGTTCGATCGTGCGAATGCGCTCATGAGGTTCACACAGACCGTACCTTAAAGAGTGTTTTTGATTCTGACACTATTCTATACAGCATGATACTGTCACCTCTTCCGATATAGAGCTCTCCGATACCTCTCTGACCTTTTTGGCAAAGTATCCTTAGTACTCTGCAATAGCTGGTAGATCTCCGAGTTGTCGCCGCCACATCCTGTTGACATCTCCGTTAATTGCCATGATTTCTGTCGTTGTTCATTTCTGCACATCTTAGCGCACACTTATTTGACACACAAATAGAACTGACACGACACGTGGATAAGAGGAAAATATATCACCAATAAACGAGAAATGTCTCGACGCCGCAACTCTTTAACATCGATTATGATGGGAAAGATTCACTTTCAGAATCGAAAGAAAATTATAATAATAAAGAAGAACAGTAATTTTTTTCATTTTTTTTATTTTTTATAACACTTTGTAATTATATGGCAGGGTTTCATTATTTCCAATTAATCGTCATTTTATCGATACAGGTTTAAATATTTTCGATTCTGGACGAGTTATAACTTCGTGAAAAGTAGTTCTTCTGATGGCATTATAATTTATCCTAACTGGGTCATCGGTCTCAAATAGGGCAAAACGTGAAAATTTATCGAATTTTCTGTTGAGTAATTTAGCGATATTCCTTTTACCTTACATACTTCAACGGTAGTATTGTCTGGTTTTCTTACGACATAGCTATATACTTTTGGCGCAAGTGATACAAATTCGCTTATATATGCACCTTATCCATATTCTTGCAATTCATCGGTCATCTGACCTAAAAATTCACCTGTTGGGGGCATATATTTATGTTTTATTTTATTTGTAATAAACAATACCAAGTATGTATCGAAGTACAAGACTCTATTATTTAATTTTTCTAAATATTCGTAAAACACAAGTCTTGCTTGACAAGTTGTATACGCATATACAACTGTATATCGTATAGTTGTATACGATAACGACATTCGTTAGTTTCCATGGTAAAACAGCTTCCTGCAAGTTACACCATGAGGAAATTTCATCATTTACCGGTAGATAACCTTTTATTTAGATTTAAGGGCTAGTTAGAATTAAAATAATCTACCTGGTGAATTAATATTGCAATTTGACGCAGACCTGAGTTATGTTTGATATTATCAATGTCTAACTTGACGTCTGCGGCTAAATAATAATTTTTGATATGTTGTTGTTTTTTCTTTGTTTGATACAATGTTTCTTGGAAATCCGGATGCTTCTGTTTTAAATTTTAAAAACATGTTTACAAAATTGCTTAATAGACAACCTTCTTTTGTCACGGAATCGTATTGAGTTATTTTCTATTGCCATATTCCATGAATTTTGAGAACTTTGTAACCTAATTGTGATTGCTTTTGTGACTTCATCGATAACCCACATACCGGAAAATAAACAGTCGTTAACATTCTCATGTGTACATTCAGTTTCTTCAGTACATTTTCTACAAAGTGAAAAAAGCAATCTGTTATGCATCTGACGAGGAAGTACAGAATGATAAAGATCGCGCGGTAGTAAAATATCACATTTCATCATAACTTTCACTTCATCTAAGTTGTCTATGTTACCACCGATAAATTTCAAACACTCGTCATGCCCAATATAAATTTTTGGATTCCCTATTGGATATTTTCCTGTTTTACATACATAAGGATAAAGAGAACATACATTGATATAGGAAATTCTTTCATTTTCATTACATTTATGATATATTTTAACGGGTCCCGTTCGACCTCCGAAGAAACTATCCCGCGGGATAAGCGGTTTCATATTTAGCCAATTTTTTTTTCGATTTTAAAAAATTAGCAATGTTTTTGTCTTCGCGAATTTGTCTGTCAAAATTACATTCCTACACGGAGATTTTTTGTTGTAAATTCGTTTCTTTCATGTCTGGTATTCGAAGTCGTGTTATCGTTCAGTATCATGTCAACATTCTTTTTTATAGACTGCATACAACCATGCCAAAGACACCCATGATACTGGTAAGCTGTGTTTGTACTTGGATCGTAACCGTCCACAAGATAACCTACTGACAATCTCACTTCTTTCTGTCGACCAGCATGTTGAATTTTTCATTTTAACTTTTCTTCGACCCATAGTAACAATTCGATCCTTTTTTTTGAGTGTGTGTGCTCGTCATACGGTAACCATTTTGTGGTATAATAAAAATTGATTCTGGTTTCAAAAAAATTTTTTTTTATAGTAACGTGCACGTTGAAACAATCGTCATACACTCTGTAAAGGTACAAATGTTACCATGTTCCAAAATGAGGTTCCTAAAAGCAATGTCGGAGAATTGTCACATCCATACTACAATATTTTTTACAACACCTTTTTGAAGTCAAACGTGTAGGATTCAAGTTTTAGTTCATTGTACCATTTAAAAAACTCTGTTCTAATTTTTATCAACATCTAGTCGACACCATAATATTTGGGATAAGGCAACTCTCCGATATAATTTCAGTCAGTCCAAAAGCTTTCGGCAACACGCTCATTAGCATATTAAAATAATTTAAACTATCGATAAATTTGGTTTTACTTATTTTTATTCTTAAAATTTTTGTACCATTCAAAATAAGAGAAGGGAGTTGAAAAATTCGTTTTTGCATTTGATTTTGCAGGAGAAATTGCATATTGAAAATCATCTCGTTATGCGCGATACAGATAATTTCTGAAAATTTGGTCGAATTCGGAATTGCAAGATCCAATAGCTGATTCACTGAATCTGTATCAAATATATATTTCCTCACTCCACATTTGTAACATTGTTTCTTCAAGTCATTTTCTTTCATATATAAAGTGCACGCCGATTGTACGACACATAAGTTTGGTTCATGAACGAAAGTGACTTTACCACACGCGTCGACCCTTGACTTTTCTTGTTTCGTTTTGAAATCATAAAAGTAAAATTTAAATTGTCATCAAATTTAACAGGTTTCATGTAACAAAGATGATTTTTCGTATTTTTTTTACAGTATTGAACAGTGTTTTTGTCACATTTATGTTGTGAATAAATTAGTTCCCTTCATTTGTGTATAAAATTTTGATACACTTTATCACACATTATGCAAAATTTTAATGTATTACAAACGCTGAAGTTGATTGTTGATCATTGACTAATCAATGATTTTTTTTCACTGAATGAACCGTGTTTCAAGTGATTGTTATAACAGTTTTCGTTATAAAATAATCGGTTACAAATTTTACAGGTTAAATTTTTTCGTTTATGTATATCCACTGAACAGTTTGGAGAAAAGCGTTTTTGACATTTTTTTACACATTGTTGACTTATGAGGATGTAACCTATTTAAAACAAATCGTGCAAAGTTCTTTGCAGAGAGCGCCAGTCACATTTAGACCAGGGCAATAGTGTCGTTCATTTTCGTAATACAAAATATTTATTGCAAAAGTTAAACTACCCATCAAATGATTGACAATTGAACTACCGTTAAAAATTGGCGATAAACCCATGCCAAAATTTTCAAACTTGTAAACCATTATGGCAATTTCTTCACGCGCTGAAAAATTCTTGAATTTTCTTTATTTCAATCAAATCGTAACCATTTTCTGGAATATTGACATTTGCACCACGAATAAGTTCGTATACTACTTTTCTTTGCAATATACTATTTTGTCGGCGAATTTTATGCTAGTCATTCAAAAACATTTTATCAGAAAATTTCGTTGACAACCGCAAATGGTTGTTGAGTTGATAGTTGTCTGATATGTGAACAAACGAAGAATTAAACCACTGCAACTATATAAGATTTACATTGTATTGTCGCATTGCTCGGAAGTTTATTGCGAATAGAAAGAGTATAAACCTTGTGCTCGATCAAAAACTTCGTGATGAATAATAAATTTTGAGACAATTCAGTTAGAACAACCCTTTCTTCCACAATATACTCATCATTTTTTCCTTCTCCCTTCAAGTGGAATAAGGACAAGAACAAGGCGAATATTCTACTAGCGACTTCATCTTCGAAGACGAGATAGACGTTCCTGTCAAGTACGAAGAGCCGAAATCACCTTTCGCTCATCTAGAAAACCTCCGCACATTCACACTTATGTCCCGCCAGCTGACCCGAACAGCAAACCAACGACATCAGAACTCCTTTTAACGACCATCGGTACCCACGCAGGATATTAAAAATTCAAGCGAAACCGAAATAGAAAAGTTTAATAAGTTACAAAATATCTAAAAACAATCAAATGTTGTCCTCAACATTCAAGATAACAGCACAAACATCACACCATACAATCTAATTGTAATAACATCACCATGACAAACCACTACACAGGCGACACTTTACCAAATGTCTTGGATTGCGATTCCCGGGATCTTAAAGAATTTTATAGTAATTTTAACAATAAATACATATTCACTTATATCCGGGCACAGCTAAATAACCCCGTTAACTATTGCCCGTTAACGGGCAAATATATTGTCTAAGGGAAGATACATTTATAGTAGAATAAATAAGAAACCAGACGTTGTCAATGTAGACTAAGCATTGCTGTAACACATTTTAATTGTTTAGTTCAAATAAACTTTTAAAATTTAACTCATACTTTCTTTTTATATCTCCAACCCGTTCCCTTGCTATAAGTGTTCACTTAATTAAAGTTAAAATCATTTCTTGTATTCGAAGACGTAACACCTTGTTACATGGTTCTTTAATTCAACTGCACCTTTTTCTTCACACCTTTCGATATGTTTGTTTAAATATTCACTGTTGATTATTTGCATCAATTTTGTACATTCTTTCGCCATATACCTCGCAATTTTCTAGATCGAGATCTAACCACTTCTAATAGACGAATATAAAATTTTCGGGAAAATCTTGAATATATTTTAACGGACTTTTTTTATCTGATTGAAAATCCAGCCGAAAAGTCCAGAGAGGAGAGCTTTTTTTTCTTTTTTTATATAAGGCCTGACAGGAGCAAGAACGGTAAAGTAGCTTCTGTTAATTTTTGAAAAGAAACAATGAGAACGGGAATGAATAATGCGTTTTTTTCATTTTTTTTTGATAGAATGATTTTTTGTACAGTTAAGGGTCCTAAAATAAAGTTCAGAATTGATTCTTGTTCACTGTTTCCAGCCGCGGAAGCCACCTGGGGGACCCGTGGGCCTCGGA
>JAQQRF010000973.1:0-25991 GCA_030523145.1 Trissolcus brochymenae
CGCGCGCGCAGCGCGCGCCGAGGTATTTAAATTCATTTTGTAAAATTTCAAAATCTGATGGGGGAGAGCGCGCGAAGCGCGCTCGACATTACTAGTCCCGATATGAAAAAGTTGATGACGCCCTGAAGTTGGACTTGCGGCCAATTCACGCGATATAGTTTATTTTTTGACAGGCCGGTTTATTTACACTCGAAATTCGAAATTTGACAGGTCGCGAAAATTTGACATTTAGGTTTGTTAGGAAAATCGGGAAACGAAATGCAGGCGCGCGTCGAGTTACTTATATTTATTTTGTAAAATTCAAAAATTGGATGGGGGAGAGCGCGCGAAGCGCCCTCGACGTTACTAGTTTCATAAAAACATGTATTCCATTAATTTTATTATATAAGTAAAGGAATTTTTGAGGGTACAAGTAATAGTCTTAAATTGTTGGAAATAAAACAATTGTTATTTTTTCTCAATAACATTAAAAAATGCAATCTTAAAATACATCTGTACACATCGGAATGTATTATGTTATAGTATGAATTACCCATACTAAAATCATGCTTAATACTTTTAAACTCTGCACACTTTTATTGGGAATGTATGCAAATTTTACGTATTTAGAAATAATTTGTTTTTTAGATATGTCAAAGTTTTTTTTAGCATCGTTCGTGCGAAATTTCATTCGAGCCGTTTCTCTATTTATATCAACATTCATCGTAATAACAAATGAAATTTATTTTGGCATTACTTTAACACTCTTCATCTTATTTCTATAAAAGTTGGTTTTGTGTTGAATAATTTTTAAATATAATCGTGTTGAAAATAATCTTGTTTGGTGCATGTTTGAAAAATGTGGTGAAACATGTTACAGAATAATTATGCACATTGTTTTTATTTACTCCATTGAATAAAAAAATACTATTTTCCGCAAGTTTTAAATGACAATAATATATCATGCATGAAATAATGTTCATTTCACTTTCTATATATAAAAAAATTATATCATAGGTGACAATACAAGCATCTATATCTTTTAAATAACAAATCATTATTACAGTCAATATAATGATAAATTTTCTTATCTCAAAATACCCTTTTGCTCTTTTGACCAATTATTTCTCTATTTACAGTCATTGTTTGCTACTCTGTATTTTTATTCACTAACAAACACTCTATCATGAACAACTTATTCATTACAAAATTAAATATTCAGATTCACATAAAGTAGAATTTTATTCGAACAACGTTCATTTTACGAGTAGTCAAAGAGATATGCTTATGATTTTTGAATAAATAAAACATCGAATTTCAATGCAAATAGTGTTACAATTCTTTCAATTATTCCTTTGACATGTTGACGATCCTTGTTGTTTTTAACTTTTTGATAACTGTATAAGAACTAACATTTTCAGTAAAATAACTGTTTAAAAATTAATTCCTGATGTTATAAACTAGTTAAAACTAAAATAACTTATGTTGATTATTTAAAAAATTGTTTCACAAGTTACAAATACTTCGCTATGATCTGGCCTAAAATATTTTCAATGTGATCTGCATAATTCATAACTCTAACTTTCAACAACAAAACCGATCATCAAACCCTACTGGAGACCAACTTCAATTTATCTGTATTTCACAACTCGCACTTGATTATACAAATGACGGATTTATGAATCTGTGATTTTAGTTTTCAATACACATAATCCTAAAGAATCAATATTTACACTGTACACATAATTTGAATCTTACAAATTATTTTAAAAGAAACTATTTTTATACAGTATTCGAATTATTTTATGGTCTCTAAAAACCGCTAGATTGTTATCGACACAAATAATTTAATTAATATAGTACAGAATTATTTTCAATTCGATCTGAAATAAACAGAAATTATAGATTGATTTATATGTTTCCAATGTCTAGAAGTAAATTTGGATAGTATTTTTAACTATTTTACTCTTATTATTATCATATCCACTTTCTAAATTTTTGTTGGCTGCAGTTTTGAAACATTAAATATAAATTTTAAAAATGCAAAGAAATTAATAATATGGTAGTTAACGAACAAAACATCGGCACAGTCTTTTCGAGATCTGAATTCCAATTACACTATACATAAGAATTCTCTTCAGAAATGAACCAATCGAAATGGAACACGCTTAACAGAATTAATCGAAAAAAGACTGCTTTGCACTTATTCAAGAGGTTCATTTCTTACAAGGGCAACATTCCTTAGTTATTTGTGGTCTCAAAAAACGAAACATTTAAATTAAAAGGACTCATTCGAGTAGCTGACTGCTCAAAAAGCAAATTACCTAATTTGTCAGTGCAGCGAAACTGATCTACAATTCCGTGCGGGTGAAATTTGATAATTATCTAGAGATTTGTAGCAGATCATCTGATAATGAGTAGGAGATTCACAGCAGTTAATATGGTTACGCTCAATGTAAACCGTTCAGGTGCAGCGCATTGCAGAACGTCTTTGTGATATTTCGTTGGTGGCGGCGATTCTATTCCTATTTTGCACTTCTCGCCTCGAGACCTCAATTCAGCCTAAAATAATAGAATCAACATTTATTAATCATAAGATATATATCTCATATACATATGAAGTATACAATATATCATATTGCATACACCCTTTTTAATAGGTTAATTATCGAGATTTACTTCACAAATTTCTTTGCAGGGAGGACAAATAAGGGCACCTTTATGCAGCCATTCATTTTGCATAATTCTAATCTCTATTAACTGGCCAGCGTGGTAACAGGTGTACGTGTAATTCGCGACCTGTGGGATAAGAAATAATTTAAAATGAAATTGTTATATCACTGAGGGAACAAAATAGTACTGTGTTACGCCAACAATCGATAGCAATTCTGCGAGCAGGCAATAACTCTAGGCGCTACTGACCACTATGTGCAGTCTGCCAGCTTCGCACGTGTACTGGTAGCACCCTGAGCCCCAATGCTGCCATTGCCGAAGTTGCTTACAAGTTCTTTCCTCCCACATCTGGTCCGTATGGTCAAAGCACCGTGAGTGCGCTCCATATTTTTCTAATGCGAAGTTCTTTTCTGGTTCTGTAACATATTTCACATTTCATCTTAGAAGGGTAGTTGATGTGATACTTAAATTTCAGGTAGTTAATTATTAACCAAATTTTTAGTCGTCTACGCATGGATGAAACAAAAATAAAATGTATTTACTTTAAATTCATACAAAACATTGTGGAGTACTTACGTGGATTATTTTCTTCATAGAGACAATGAGATCCTCTTACAACAATGTTTTCCGCTCGCCAGGTAAATTCTTGAATATAGGGACAGAAGTCTGCAAATGAAACTGAACCACCATAGTACTGTTCTTTGCCCTCAGGCACGTGCGGTATGTAGTCGAAATTCTGTAGAATAACAAAAAGAGACAGCTATTAGTATTAATTTATTTACTGCTCAAAAGTCCTTCGTTGCGCCATTTATTCTGTAGAATTACAGAACCATATTCCGATATTAAACATATAATGAAGACACCAAAGCAATTTAAACTTGGAATAAAGAATATTTCATTACTTGTTAAGTATTTTTTGATGTTGCACGTTTTTATACGCACCTGATATTTCTTTGGTAAGGGTTGTGAATGTTCTACTAAGTTGCAAAGTGCGACTGAACTTCGATCATCATTGCATTCTGTTTGCAACGGATCCCTTTTCACTTTATTACAAAATGGATGAATTTTTTTCCCTCTGGAATAAAAATTTGTTTTATTATTGAATTTTAAGCTTAGTGAAAATGTATCCGATCTAATCAAATGAACAAGAGCGTGTTTCATCTAAAATGGTTAATGAAAGTTCAGGATAGTGCTATTGCAATATCTACGATACTCACATTACTTCTCTAAAAATTCCAAATTTGTGATTGCGGGAAATGAAAGATGACAAATTACTAACGATATTTTCTAACTATTTTTAATAATATTATTTAGAAGTTTTATAATCTAAAGAAAAATCACAAAAAATAAGAGTCTAGTTGATAAAGATTTCTTTTCCCATTGGAGAACAAAATTTTGAGTAACTGCAATTTACAATAATTTAAATTCCAATTTATATTATACTCACGATAACAAAGAGGAACGCGTCGAAATCCACTCTTTGCAAGATTTCATAGCAAAGTCGCAGCCTAATTTCCTGCCCCATCCAAGCTCTTGGGCCATTGAGTAGTTGGCTCTGTACCATCCAGTATCTTCCATCAAAGCTAACGTTATTCTTGAATAAACTGGATTTTGTGTATGAGTTCCAGTCATCGCTTCATTCTAATGAAAATCAGAAGTATTTCCATTACAATTTACTTTATAATACTAACTTAACTCGAGAGGATTTGAGACTGTGAATTCCCTGAAAAAGTTCGCAAAAATTCTGATGAGTTTTAAGAAATATCTAAAGACTTATGAATACTCAGGAATTCTGAAGAGTTTTTGAGAATTCCAAAGAGTTCCAAACGTTGGAAATTCTGTTTGTTAACTGATTTAATAATAACTTTAACAATCTTATTAAGAAACAATAAAAATTAACCATCTATACTGAAAAATCAAGATCAACATATTGATTGAATTGACAAAATCAATTATCTAACAGTTAATTATGTCAATACGTTCTTCGTAAAGTTTTAAAAGTTATGAGGAAACTGATAGTCTGCCTTTTATTATTTTCTCTAAATTCAAAAGATCAAAATAAAAAAAAAAAACTCACTTTCGGTGATCGATGTCACTAACGGTGATATTCATGCACACCTGGTGGCAAAAAAATTGGACGAAGGAAAATTAAGAGAAAGTGTTTGTTATTTTGCACGTAGCAGTAAAATCTGTATCTCCTGGTACCTGGACTTGGGAGTGTCCAAACACCTTTGAGTCTGGAAAAATATTTGGTGAATACGAAGGAATGATGATTTCTAAAGGGAGGCGGTAGTGGAAGTCATAAGCAGAAATGCAAAAATATACAAGTTGCATTCTTACACTGGGAGACAGCATCTGCATATCTGTGTGAAGTGGGAGTCAGAACTGAACCTTGGCACAGACGTCTGGGACATTTTAGAATAACCTAGATGAAGACCTTACAGAACATGGTCGACGACTTCGGACTGATTAATGAGAGAAGAGATACACGTGTATGTCTCACCTGCGTCTAGGGCAAACAAACTAGCTTCCGCACAACGAGAAGCGGCAACAAGCAAAGAGGCCCTTACAGCTGGTACACAATGACTTTTTTGTTTTGGTAAAACCGCAGTTCTATAATGGAAAGATGCAAATCTTAAGTCTCATCGATGTGTACACATACTTTACTGCGGCGCATCCTCTGAGTGTTTGAGACGAGATATTTAAGTTCTTCGAGGAGTATGAAATCATGGCGACGTCTCATTTCGAAAAAAAGTTGAGTAGAATTTGATGTAACAACATCAGAGATTATTTATTCAAAGAGATGAATCAGCAGTTCAAGGAATACAATACGAATTCATTATCCGACATAATCCCCAACAAAACGGCATGACAGAACTGATGAACCGAACCAGCTTGGAAAAGACTCTTTGCATGCTGCTGGGATAAAAAATCTGGAAATCTCTTTGGACTGAAGCAGTCTTCCTAATTAATCGTTCTCCTACCAACGTCCCAGTGTATGCAATCTCGGCGAAACTGTGGTATAAACAACGACCAAATTAAAAAATAATTTGCGTGTTTGGTTGTGAAGCATACCTTAAGATCTCAAGTCCACTTGTAAGGGAAAAGAAAAAAACTCCAGAAAAATAAAATTGCACCAGCTCGGATCCTGTAACAAAAGTTAAAGCCTCCTAGAAATTGAAAATAATAAGATTCATTCCAGAAAATTCCAGATTCATTTCACTCCAGAAAAAAACAAAAAAAATGTGGAGACTCCTGAGGAATATAGTGTTGAAGAGAATGGGACGATGTTTAATGAACCACCCCAAAAAAAGAAACAGAAGAATCGGAACTCCGAAGAACAACGAAGACTAAGACAAGACCAATATAGTATGAAAATAGTATTAGTAGTATAGATCTGAAGTAGTCAAATCTATACAGAAATAATAAATCTATAAAGATCTCAATTAATTGATACAAAGTTAAACCATCGAAAGCCTATGGATGTTTAAAAGGAAGAAGTACTAAAGCGGAAACACTTCACAACTTAAAGTAACGTTGATGATGCAATGGAATAATACTCTCATGGAACCTAAACCAACCGCCGATACATCTTCAAAAAACATCGTCGAGACCAAACCTTACCAAGAGGTAGTAGGATGTCTCATGTATGAGAACCATCTGACCAGATCTAAGTGCTGCCGTGAACTACCACAGTCGATATCAAAGCAACGCCACTGAGGCACTATGGGTTGGGCTGAAACGTATTCTCAGATACATACAGATACTTACAGAGCACCAAGAATTTCTGATTTTTCTACCTCAAGAACAATCGTGACTCCTTGGTTGGGTACGTTGATTGGGCATCTGAATCCGACCGGAAGTCTATCTCCAGCTAACTCTTCGATTTGCTGGGATGTACAGTCTGCTGGAGAACCAAAAAACAACCAACCGCATCACTGTCTTCCACAGAAACAAAGTGTGTGGCTTTGGCGAACGCAAAAGCGGAAGTCATTTAGCTGAAAGGACTCCTGTGCGAAATGGAATTCCACCCCACATAGACGCAAATATATTCTCACATATGTTTGAAATATATTTTTTTATAAATTAAATGCATAATTATATATCTCAAGTATATGTTATTTATAGTAAAGTAATATAAAAAATATATAAACTAAAAATATAAATTAATTGACATATATTTTGAATTATATTTTAAGATCTGTGTTAGACCTGATGGGATCAGTCACCATCTATGAGTACAACTAAGCTTGAACATATCTCCTTCGTAGACGAAAACATTACAAGCTTAAGCATCTGGATGTCAAATTCAACTTTGCCTGAAATCTGCATAAAGCCCGAGAGATCAAAGACACCTATATTCCGACAGCGAACCAAAAAGCCAAACTCTTTATTTTTTAAACACACACAAAACTTTTATGCATAGATGAGATTTTTTCCGTGTTAAAATTATTTATCTGTTTTATATAAAATTATTCCATCCAGGAAGAATGCTGTAGTGAGCAATCAGACTATAAAATCCGGCTTTACTGACTCTATATCAACAGATTTTTATAAGTTACAAAGAAAAATAGTTATCGAGTCACCGAAAATTTTAAACAATTTCCAATAAACAAATACTGCATCAGTTGTTTGGTATGAATTTTCTATATTCCATATGCCATCTGTCTATGAGCTACATTTTTTCATCAAAAGAATATTGGGATAATATTCGACATTGTCATACTTTTAAACAACAAAATTGTGTTTTGAGTTTTAAAAAAGATTTCCGTGAATATTTAAACTGTTTTAATAAATAAATGTTGTTTTTATACACGATATATCACGGATAGATAACCAACAACGCAAAATTGTACTGTTTTTTACGAAGTGCCGACTAAAAAACTGATAAATAAATAAAATAAATTTCAGTGTCTAATTTCAATTTTTTCATAAATTTATTTTCGGAAATGGCACAATTGATTATTTATTATATTTTGTTCTACACTGTTTAAACAATATTTTTTTTAATTTTCTATGTTCAAGAATTTAATAGATGGCATGATTTGATCTCAATTCCAATGGTTGCTGTCGAAGGAACACCGACTTATCATTTCCGCAGTTAAAGGACCATGCGAATGCGATTTGGCACGAAAAGTAAATATTACTATGCAAATAGTAGAATAGAATCGTAGAATTCGGTAAAAAGTGTTGTGCTCATAATATTATTTTATATGGTTCAAATAAAAATGTATATTTTGGTTATGGTCCGCGTATTGTTAGAAATCATATTAAAATTTTCCTTTGGTGTTTTATCTGTATAGTATCAATTGTGTACGAGACACATGCACCTTGGTTGATGCCTGGCAACGTTTTGAGACAATATGGAGGATGCACGACACCAAACGTTTGGATCAAATAACGGATAGAATTTGTCGGGTACACCTGAAGCGTTAGAATGCAAGGCATTCGTACGCCTTGATGTCGGTAGTAAAAATTAATTCAAGTTTTAATTTTTTTCTTGTTTTAATTCAATTAAAACAAGAGAAAAGATAGAAACAAATAAATATTGTAATATATGATGGACAAAAAGCAAGTCGTAAGGTGAATAGGTTAGAAGCCGAACACTGATTAACCATTAGGGTGTTACTTGAGCGGTACCACACAATATAGTTTTTTAACATTAATCATTATAGTGAGTTTCCACAAGTTTTTTTGGGGTATGATGAAAAACTTTTTTGTTAGGAGTTTATTGTCATACATTCATACAACATTTCTCAGATACTTTTTTTATTGCAAAATTTCATCACAATATATTTGTAAAATTTAAAAATTCAAAACTTTTTGATTGTTTTTTCATACACCAGAACATTTTTATAGTTTTCGATAATTTAAAAATATTGATTTATCAATAATTATTCAAAATATCACGTGTTAAAGTTCAAAGGCTAATTATAACTGTTCACCTTATAGAAAACAACATTGAATTTAGAGAAATAATGAACGGCAGACCATTGGCTTCTTCAAATCGTCACGTATAAGAGTGGGTATTTAAAACTGTCGGATCTTGTTGACGTATGTATTTGAATCAATTACTATGGAGAAACAATCAATTCGTTTGAACATGGCAGATAAAGTTTCCTGATTAAAAGTTTGCATCATTTTTTATTAATTTTTATCTTTTATATCTTAACGAGTTTGTAGAAGTTATTTTTAAACAACGTACGGTGTTTTGAACGTTTGGAACTCTTTGGAATTCCAAAGAACTCCTTAGATTTTTTTGAAACTAATTAGGCTTGGGAACTTTCGAGTATTTTTCATGAGTCTTCAGATCTTGTTTACAACTTATTGGAACTTTTGCACATTTTTTTTAGGGAATTTACAGTTTCCAACCCTCAACTTAACTATTTATATTTTTGAAAATTTTGAGAAATCATTAGTTTCTTATCCAATAAAAATTTAATTCACACGTGAAACAATATAAATTCTTAAAACGTTGTAACTATAAAAAATAGCAAACACATAAAATTGGATAATCGTTAACCAATAAAAGATCACCTCGAAGACCCTTTTCTCCCAATGTGTTAGTGCTGTGCCATCTTCGCCCTGATCCTCTAGCTCTGCACCTTCCAAATCTGGGCAATTGAAATGAGCTCGCACTTCTTCTTGGACCTTTGGTGTCACTATCATTTCCATTGTTCTCTCGACCATGCCATCTCTCACTTGCCAGTTTTTTCTGAGTATCGTCCTTATTGTATTATTACTCCACTGATGTGTTTGTAGTCTAAAAATAATGTAGTGGTTAAGACAGTATAAAAGATTAATTTTGTTCACATAAAAATTTTGTCTGGGTCAGAAGGTGATACAACAATTTATTTTAAGAATTGAAAATAAGAAAAAATTAATTGAATTACGAGAGCCAACATTCATTTTATCAGTGCTTTATTTCAGTTAAATTACCAACGTTAAATAATTTTATTAATTTGATTTGGAGAATTGATTATTTAATTAGGTTTAAATAACTTGTATTCAGTTATATTAAGCGTAACTTATGTTTAAACAATTTGAATTTAGAATGTTACGAAATTTGTATCTACCACTGTGAGTCTCTTTTAATATTCTTTCACATACATCTTATGAAAAAGAACTGAATGTTAATTTATTTGTATTCAATGGCTTCCTGAAATTTCTTTACTTAACTTCGTTGCAAGTAATTTTTTTCCCATTATTGATTTTAGTGTTATGTTAAGAGAAATTTTAATCAGTGAGAAACAGAATAGAACTGATAACAATCGATTAATGTACAAACAAGAATATTACACTTTTACGGAGCAAATGAGTTATTAAACACGTGATAGAGAAGTTGAACACTAGGTTCTCTGGTCGGAAGCCCTCGTTATAATTTGTTTTCTGATTCCGCTTGAGGCCGGTTTATTTTGCCGCGGTTTCGTCGGTCTATGTGAAGGTAGGGTCATTTATCATCGGAAGGTGGTGAACGTTCGTAGTTGTTGGTTACATGAGTGTGTATCTGCTTTTAAAAGAAAAAAAAAAAGCCTGAATTCATTCGTCACCTTGCCGAGAATGGCAAAAATATTGCATGCGAATTTTTGTCCGTACAAGAAGTACATTCTTCAGAACTCGAGTGTAAGTTCGCGTATATTGAAATAGGTCTTTTTTACATAAGCCCATCAGCAATTTTAATGTAATGTACACTGTGGGAAGCAGATACCATAATATTAGCCAAGAATTTGCATACGGAAGGTATCGCGGTATAAAAAGCATTTCAATCGGTAAAGTTCGATCGCGGTATGAATAATAGCTTGGTAACTTATATTCATGAATTGCATTAACATTTCCGACGTAGTCTCCAGAGGAGAGATACGACGTTCCGCGGAATGAGTTTGACGGAGTTGGGCGTCATTTATTCTCGTTGTCATCTTCCTATCTTAGCGATTATTTTTGCTTTCTCCGCGCGTGACTCGTTATACGGATTCATTCGTCACACCACACATCGACCATCGAACTCGCTTGATAACACCATTTGACTATCCAGAATCAATCTCGGGGGCACATCTGTTATTGAAGCATTTGCGTTGACAGGCCTCTGTTAGATACCAACGAATATTAATAACAACAGTCTCTGGCCACACCTGTTTTAGGACTATTATTTGTTTATCTACATTTTCCTACTTAAAAATCTACAATCATAACTCTGTTGAAAAATTAATTATCTAATATGAGAAAAAATGATTTTAACGTAATTTTAATCAGAAGAAAACATTATGACAGATAATTTTCAAGATCCAGAAACTTTAATTAAAAATTAAAGATCCCTGCCCTTTAATTAAAAATATCCCATTACCCAAAATAAGATTCGATAAAAACCCTGACATTAAATGCGATCAAATTTTTACTAAGATTAAATTTCATAAAAAATTTAAATTGACTATGTGACTATAAAAAGCAAGTAGACGTGGATAAAGTGAATTGTAAAAAAGAGAATGGTTGATGCAAAAAGCTTCATTAAAAGGCTAGTGCTCACTTTTCATTAAGAGGTGGTTTTCCTGTGTCGCTTCGCCTCGGTGTCCTGGGATTGCCGTCTTTGTCCCTGTAAAAGGCGTAAAGACTTATAGAGAAGCCAAGAGCGTGCAGGATCTCATGCTTCACGTTGCTCAGCAAGGTTTCCAGTTCTTGCGGTTTTGTGGTAATACTGCTTGGACACAGATTCGCATGCCCGGCGATAGGTCTGAAAGAGAAAAAAACTTTCAGAAGAAAAAAAACCTCAAAGAAATCATACTTTTTACTTTAGAAATTCTCGATCAGTTTTTGTACCAAAAAATTCCTTATACTGAGTATTAAGTATAAATTTTTCAATATAAAAAGCAGATATTTTTATCTAAAATAGAAATACAACATTTTCAAGTTTTTAAATAACAATTTTAAAATTTGGCTTATACCAGTTTGCTTTATATCACAAACATCATTAGAAAGCGTTTAAAATATTTCACTCAAGAGTTTTAATTTCTTTTGCATAAAAATAATAATTACGAAATGATTTTTGTATACGAGCACAAGCAATTTAGCTAAGTTCAATATAGAACGCTTGATAAGAGCCGGCAAACATTTGGAGTATCACACAAATAGGACTTCAAAAGCCCGAGCCTTCCAGCAATATTAATCACAGGGTTTTATGAGAGCGTAAGCAAAGATCTCAAGTATTTGAATGTGTAAGCGATAACAAGTAACTGGTAAAAGAAGATCACGTGTTAGAAGTCATGAGTGTGTCTTTCCATTTCAATGTGTATCATTTTTTCCACGGTGGTATTAACCGCGTAAAATGAACGATAAGTATATTATTAATAAATATAAAACTAAGTGAACAGCTAGATAATGAGAAGGAGAAATAGCTGAATAGATAGATGGAGAAATTTATTTTACCTTCTGCATTGAATTAACTTTCAATCAAGAAAAAATATAAAACGCTGAAATTCTGTTTGATGATAGTTTGATGTGAGCACGTTAAGGAACTGTGGGAACTGTCGAAATTTTTTATCATTTCAACATTTTTTTTGTTGCACAAATTCAATTTGAAATTAAGCCCAACGTTTGTAGGTGTATAAGTGTATGTTTCAAAACATACAGTTTTTGTACATAAAATATTTTAAACGTCAAAAATATCACTAACAAATTGATAATAAAAGATTACATGTGAATCTTTTTTATTATATTGAATTTTACTATAACATTTTAGATATATGTTCTTGGACAGTCAAACTACCCTAGTAAAAAGGATCATATATTGTCCATGCATAAAACATATATTGACAATATATTATTTCAGAAATCATATATTGACCATATATTACCAATATAAGAACAAAATATTGATATTGATTTAAAATATTTTAAAATTGCTAATATATTGGCAATACATAGTCCATATATGGAAATATGCAAACATATATTGTCAATATATTGTCCATATATTGTTAATGTATTGAAATCTATTATTAATATATTGTCAATATATGAACAATATATAATTTGCTGAAAATAATATATTGTCAATCTATTGATAATATATGGACAATATATGATTATTTTTACTAGGGTATTGATTTCTTAAAACAACTGAAAATCGTTGTTTTTTTACATACAGTTTCCGCCTAAATTGGATGTACCATATTTTGCATTTATTCTCTCGCAATTTTATACATATAAATAAATTAAATAAATTAAACATATATTTTAACACACATGATAATGACAAAATAATAAGCTAAAAACATTGAGATATATGCGAAATCCATGTAAGAATAATAGATTGCGTTAATTTGTCATACAGGTATCTCCCCTACAACGCGGTACTTGTATAACGCGGTTTTGCTATAACGCGATTTTGAAATTGCAATAATTTTTCGTACAGCGGTTATGCAAAACGCGAATTTCGCTATAACGCGATTCAAAATTTGTGTATTTTACGTTTGTCATATTACAAATTCTTTGCTCAAAATTTTTTAAATAAAATATTGTTTGAAAAAACTAGTTATTTTAGGGTTACACAACATTACCTAACCTTGCTTACATTATAAATCAATTGTGATCAAGTTGGTAATATAGGAACTATTCTGTCGTTATGTTTACGCGAATGAAGGTCAGCACAAAGAATTCAACACGCAAGTTTTTATTGTTTTTAATTGACTTTGTTGATAAATCAAGTAAGTACGATGCCACGCTATGTCGTTACAATGTATTTGTATTTGTTTACACGATATCAATTTCTTATTCTATTTTTTACTAGCATCAATTTCGAAGAAAAACTATGAAGACAAAAGTGTTCAGTCAAGAAAATATATCTCACTTGAAACCAATGAAAATTCTTGATGCTTTAGGAAATAACAAAGTCTCTGAATTTTTCAAATTATTTGAACTAAACGAATCATCTGTTCGTACAATCAAGAAGAATGAAGAGAGAATTCGAGCATTTATAATGGCTGGCGTCTTGAATTCTGCCGCAAATGCTTCTCATCCTAGATCACCTATCATGGAGAAAATGGAAAAAATTTTGTTCCATTGGATTGAAGATTGCACGCAGAAACGGATAGCGCTGTGCTCAAGCTTAATCATTGGAAAGGCTCTGAAAATTTTTGGAGAACTGAAAAATACTGCTGAAGGGGAGACACTTGAAATCGAATGCACTGCCAGCAGAGGGTGGTTCGAGCGATTCAAAAAACGATTTTCGTTACATAACTTAAAGCTTTAAGGTGAAAGTGCATCGTCCGATTTTGAAGGAGCGAATGCTTTCATACAAGAACTGCTAAAAATTACTGAAAGGGGTGGATATACAGCAAACTATGTTTTCAACTTGGATGAAATTGGACTGTTTTAAAAGAAGATGCTTAGTCGACTTTTATTTCACAGAACGAGAAAATCGTTCGCCAACCTTCTTCGATTTTTTGAATAAATCCTCCTTTTTTTCTTTCATTTTAAATGAATCTACTTTTTTTGTGTTTTGATTCTTTTTTGAATCCTTATTTGAATCTACTTTCCTTTTCTATTAGGAAATTCTCGTTTTTTCTCCTTTCTCTCCTCCTTTTTGAATGCTCTTTTTATTCATTTTTTGTTTCCTTTTTTCATATTAAATTTGCTTTCTATCCTTTTAAAAAATTCTTTTTTTCTTCTTTTTCTCCTCCTTTTTGAATCTCCTTTTTATTCTTCTATTTAAAAACCTTTTATTTTTGTTTTGTGTTCCTTTTTTGTAATCATAAAAAAAGGATTAAAATATTTTTATCCTTTTAAAAAATCCTCTTTCCATCTTTTTTTTCTTTACCTTTTTTAAATCTCCTTTCCATCTCCGTCACCTTCTTTTTTTTTCATACATAAATCCTCTTTTGTTGTTTTTTCATAAACTCGCTTTTTTGGTTCTTTGTTTTTTTTAATCTCCTTTTTCCATCTTTTTTTAATAATTTTACTTTAAAATTAATTCATACTAAAGCATTCAACTGGAATCGATAAATAAAAAAATTAAAAAATAAATTGTTTTCGATTCTTCTTTTTTTCTTTATTCATCCTTTTTTCTTAATTTTCTTTCCTTTTTTCTTTGCATACTTTTTTTCTCTTTTTAGTAGTTCTGTTTCCTTGTTCCCTTCTCTTCTTTACTCCTCTTTTATCCTTTCAATCCCTTTTTTCTTTCTTTTTTTAATTCTTGTTCTATTTCTTCCCTTTTTTCATCCTACTTCTTAAATTTTTCGCTTTTTATCATCCTTTATACTTTATTCTCTTTTTTCTCTTTCACCCTCTTTTATCCTTCTTTATCATTTTTCATTCTTTCTGCTTTATTCTGCTTTCTTCCTTTTTTCTTTATTGCCCTAATTTTTTCTTCTTTATCTTTCTTAATACTTTCTGCTTTATTCTTCTTCCTTCTTTTTTTTTCAAATACTTTTTTTAATATAAGTAGACAATTTGTGTTTTGATTCTTTGTTTGATTTTTTTTAAAGCTAATATGTTCTTCAAAAATGAACATTTTCAATATGCAGAATGTATGGTACAGATAGTTAAAAATAGTTAAAAACACAAATTTATACAAAATATGCTGCATATATACTGCATACCAAAAATGTCCCATGGGTCGACGGAAATCTTTTTTAGGTAGATAGGTAATAATGAATATTGTTGTTTATTAACTATTTTCCTTTTTTTCTATTTTTAATCGCTCTTTCTAACTTTTTCAAAATTTTTTTTTAACTTTAAGACTTTTTTTCCTCATTTTTACCCTACCCCTTTAAAAATGTCACAAAAAAAGACGGAAACAGCGGTCATATTTTTTTTTATTATAATAGGTAGAAGATAAAACTATGATTTTCACTAATAAATGTTCAATGAAAAAAATCAAATTCAAGTTCTAAAACCTATCCCCTATTTTCCGATATAACTAAGGTCCCGCTCTACAATATTTCGTATAGCGCGATGTTTACGCAGACCCTGACTACCGCGTTGTATGAGAAATACCTGTACTTCTAAAATAATTCATGAGTCGTATGTTAAATATTTTCAAATTTGCCAAGATTTTTAGAGATTTTTTCCAGAGATAAATAGATAGATGGCTTTATTTTAGCTTCTTCAGCTAGTTTATAAATCGTATATATATAAAATACATTATACATAAAAAAAGCCACAAAAAGTGGACAATTAATCTTTTGTGTAAGTGCGTCTTTAGATGTACCATATGAAACTTTATTTTTAGCTTTTACATGTAGTATTTTCGTATCAAAAAACGAAAAATAGTAGTAAATGCAAAAATATTTTTCGACGAATCTTTTTGTGTAATTTTTTTAATACATTTGAACTATATTTTGCATTTATTCTCCGAGATTTCATAAATAAATGAATTAAATGAATAAATAAAAACATTCACACATATATAATAATTTAAGAGACAGACTAATAAATTACAGACGCTAAGACAAACACGCAACCAACATAAATGGGGTTATGTGATACATAAACCCAAATAAATAAATATAAACAAATCAATAGATTAAATGAATTCGTCTCCCGTCCAAAATAATTTATCAGTCTCCTCTTAAATATATTTATATTCAAATATAGTAGTCTTACTACTACTATCACGAAAATATCTATCACGAATATTATTTTCTCACAAAGCTCTGGAGTCACTTCGTAAATTTTCATTTTAAAAACTAAAATTATTATACTTCGCTTTAGGTTTCGACTAGGTTTCTCGTACAGGGTCCAACGTATTTTCCGACCTTGTTCAGTAAACCCAACTTATTTCCAAATTTACCTTCCACTTATGCAACATATTTCTTAAATTTTAAAGATTCATTAATATATGCACCGAGAAATTTGATATTCCGGGTCCTCGGAATTGAATCATCTTTCTATCGAATAGTCGAATCTCTATTTAAGAAACATGCTATTACTGCTCATTCAGAACTCGAGTAGAGACATTGCAATATTTAGTCTACTCTCCATACCTTTCATACTTCTATCACTAACAAGAATTGTGTCATCAGCAAACATTCTGATATCACAATGTTGTCAAAGAAAAAATAATCATCAGTGGTTAATTTTTATTAACACATGATTGTTACTACATCACTCAGTGATTTTATGAAAAATAGCCAGTGATGTAGCAGGCATCAATGGTTTCCTCATCACTGAGTGATGTAAGGATAGCACTGAGGGATGTTAAAACATTACTCAGTGATAAAAAAATAGTACTCACGAATACTATACGCGTGGATAAGTGAAACGTTTTTCAATCTGCACGCATAATCTTGAATTTCAAGTAACAGAACTTTAACTTCAAATGTATAAAATGAAATTTATTATTACTTACACATAAAAATTATGGGGAGACCATTGATGCATACTACATCACTGGCTATTATTTATAAAATCACTGAGTGATATAGTAACAATCATGTATATTGTAATTTTCAAAATATTTTGTTTCGCATTACTCAATGATTTATAAAAATTAACCGCTGATGACTATTTTTATCCGTGTAGGACCCAGAACAAAGCCCTGCAGTACGCTATACTTAACTTCACGTTCTTACTTGTAACTTAACTTTACGAGTCTTGACTTTAAATTTTAATTTTACTATTGCTTCTACTCGGAGTATAAAGTCCCCCCCTCCTAATACCGCGTTACCATAGCGAATTTTGTAATGAAATAAGAATTTTTCTTTTACATCTGATCTTATTTTTGATTTCATCTGTGATAATACCAAATTATTGCTTTTTAATCTAAATTATTAATTATACATATAATTTTATTTTATTTATCGCAGTCGCTCATTGATTTAATACTAGATGTAGTGCAGTCTCAGGAATATTTATTGCAAAAGCTGTTCTTTTATTAAGAAATTATTATCTTCTAAAAATTTAGATGATAAATTTTTCTTGATTTTTCTTAACTTTTCTTAAATTTTTTTTTTTATAATGGAAGTTGATTAATCGGTCAAAAATCATTCGCATTGTTTGAATTACAAATCTTTCTAATGGGGATCATTTTGATTTTTGTTATTGCTGCATTGAATTATTACCGAACCCCTTTTGTTTTTTCTCATTGCTATAATTCCAATTTTTAGATTTGTGATGTCATCTTTTTCCTTGATTTCTTTAATTATATTTATATCTCTTCACTATTGTTAAGTTTTACAGAGGGAGAGAAAGAGAAAGAGGGAAAGGGAGAGAGAGAGAGAGACAGAATGTGACATTTTAATCGAACGAAGATTTTCTCATTGACGGAATCAGTTGAACATAATGGGTTTCAGAGTCAAAAGGTAATTAATGGACATCTTAACAGAAATATAGAAAGGCTTCAAAGGAGTCTTAAGAGCGTTGACTCTACTGATAGTGCAACAACTTTTAATGAAACCCGTGCTCGGTTATTTGCGTGCACATGAAACAAAACGCTTTATTAACCCACTGATCTTTTTTTCCTTTCGCGTTCTTGTGCAAAAAGAAAGAAAGAAATGCCCAAACAAAGCCCTGACATTCATGCAAATCAAATATTGAATCAAGTCCAGACGAGCGTTTAGCGATATTTGTCTAAAGAATGGGAAACATATTGCGAAAAGCGGAACTAGCTCTTTAAAATACCACTATTTCAATTCAAGAATCTCGGATTTAAGTAATTCTTCAACATTTTTAGACTTGCGATGCACAAGTTTAAATTAAATTGCAACATCTCGAGGAAATAAATTCCAGGTCTGTTTATACCTGAATTTCATGAATTCTGTAACATTGATTTATGTCTGATTTTATATGATCAAGCAACATTTGGTAAAATTAGGCCATTTTTAGTTTTAATCAGACCTGGAAAATAAGTAAGTCGGATTGAATTTGAGAAAACTTCATGCCTGGTTATGTATAAATAAGTCAACTAAACTGTGTCGATTTTTGATTTTTTGTTTGAAAAAAACTATATTAATTTTTTATTAAAATGTTTCCGTCCATTCGATTTTAGTTATTCAATTTTATGACTCTTTTTTTGGTTAATTAAAAAAAAACTTTTTTTGAAATATTAATGAAAAAATCTTTTATGCTGTTAGAGAGAAACAGATTTATTTCTTTTCCCTTGTCATTAATGCATTATCTTGATTGATTGTTTACTTTTTTAATCACTTTTTAATAACGCAATTTTAAAATTAAAGTAATCTATACATATAGATCCAGTGGACTCGAGCACTTTTTAATGATCGCTAATTGCTAATTTGAAAGCTATCCATATGTATGTATATACATGTATATACACACCTAAAATGTATATCTGGAATGTAAAGCTGATTTAAAACTGATTGATTGTTTTGCAAATTATGTTTCGTTCATTTAATCAAAAACAGCGCCATCTGTTAGAAAGAAGAAAAATTTTCAAAACAAGAAACCAAAAGTTGACATTTTTCTGTTCAATTAAAAAAAAGAGATTTTATGTTGAGAATTGATGGAGTTATGAGCTTTTGAAAAATGGTCATTTTTTCAAAATTTTCAAGTGGACCGCTAATTGTTATGCGGAGTGTATTTGGATGTTCTTTGTTGCAAATTGAAGTTTGAACCTTCTCCTTTCAGAAACTGTTGAGCGAAAATGTAAAAGTTAGGTTTTTGTTATTGTAAATGATCTATAAAAAAAAAATTTTTTTACCGTAAATTTCACTGACTTTAGATGCGTGTAGTGGAATAATTCGACCTTATTTTGGTCTGATCAGTTATTTTTCGAACTGTTTATTCTCTTTTTGACACTTTTAGTTTCATTAAAAACTCAATTCGACTTTTTTTTACTCGCAGTCAAAATTCAACGATGTTAATATGTTCTCTTCGAACTCTTGGCTATCAATTAAGTAACTTTTCATACTTTTCATTCTCGACAGCAATTTTTTAGATATTTTCTAAGATCTGATTTTGATCTCTTACACTTCTATTCAAACAATCTACATTTTAGTGTCCATTCATTCTCTTATCAGCCTCTTTTCCGTCTTCCTTATAAATTGTGCGATCAGAAATTTGTTATAAACAAAGAGAAATTTGAGAGCTCGTTTCTGCCTCATTTGACCCTTAGACCATTTCTGAGTTGATATAGTTTATTATAGCACTCCAATTCCTCGATTAGCTTAGGACCTGCGTCTCCACTTTATGATCGTGCGTCTTGGGTTCAATTTCCCATGCGATCAAATTTGAAATGTGTTTTTTTAAATTGTTAACTTACGATAAAATGGTTGTATAATGATTGTAATTATGTATTATGTTTTTAATAACACATTATCAAAATTTATGTAATAAAATTAAAAAATAATTCGGGTGTGGGTATAATATGTATATATACCTGACACGTATAAGTATATTGTTTCAGTTCTCTGTTAATATATGTTGGATTATGGGTTTAAATAAGAACACTAATAATTAGAATTTAAACTTTACGTTTTTATTTCAATAACTATTTTGACTCTACTTTTAACGACGAAGCACGACGAAGCACGAGGAAGTATACTCTTACGGGGCTTTTCGATAACTGAACTGCTACCTCTGTGAGGACCTTTTTTATGTACAAGTTTTTGCCCTTTTGTTTAGCATCTGGTCAGCATTTGTTTTGCCATACTTTCATCTTATCGTATCGTAAAAAAAAGAAAACGCGTAAAAATGCTCAATCCTAAAATTTCTTTTCTTTATATCTATATATCCTAAGTAAACAAACAGTTTTATAAACTTTAAAAGATTCTATTAAACAATAAATCATTTTTTCATTTATTTACTGTTGTAAATTCCAACAATATATATTCTTGGACACGTAAAATCCAAATAATCTATTAATTAATAATTGTTTTAATTAATTAATTTGTTTTATTTGATTGTCACTATCAATCAGAAAAATTTCTGTAGTTTAAAGTTTAGTAATTTTTTTTTCTTAACATTGGTTTAAATCGATAATTTTTAGGATAAAAAGGCTAACATGGTTAAAAGAGGTTCAAAACAGAATTTTATAAAAATTTTTACGAAGATTGTTGAGAAACTAGAAAGAGCTAAAAGATGTTGAAACTAGGTTGAGAAAAGAATACAACAAGACTTAAAGGAGACTGAAAATGATAGGAAGAGATGATAAGCATGTTCTCTTTTGAATCTCAAATTGCTGAAAGCGGACATTACTGCAAGTTTGAGGTCGTAATGAGTTGAGTCTTTTCATTCTCGTTCAAACCTTTTTCAAACTATTTTCAGGTTTCCGATAGACCTTTTTTGAGACTCTCTTTCCTTTCTCTTTCATCTCTTTTGGATCTCTTATTGGAAGTTGAAAATGTCAACTCGGGATAACCAACATTTTTTATGAAACTTAAAAATTCACTTTTTTCCGAACAAAATGAAAAAAACTCAGATGAAAAATGGTTGCGTGTCTTGCCGATGCCATGCCAGTGCCATACCAGTGCCATGCCGATATTATTTCAGTACCATATTAGTGTTATGGCGGAGTCATGTTTGATGTTCATCAGAAACTTCTTAACATCTAACACAAAATATACGGAAAAGTATGAAAATGGTTCGCCATTTCCAATTGACCGTAACCATTTTTCATTAGAAAAAAACTTTTTTTTTCATTTTGTACAGACAAAACTGAATGTTCAAGTTCCATTAAAAAAATTTTGGTTATGAGGGAAATTTTTTCTGCTACACACATTCAGTGTCAGTGAAATTTACTGAAAATTTTTTTTTCATTTACAAATCATTTGGAATAACAAAAACTTAACAGTTTCTAAAAGTGAAAGGTTCAAACTTCAATTTCTAAGAAAGAACATGTAAATATTATGAAAATTTCAAATATTGCAACGATTTGAAGTTGACCTATTATTTTACTTCGACTAGGGTGCCTTTTTTCCAGTGTATTTGATTTTACTAGGCGTATTGCTATTTTTTTATTTTTGCAATATGGGCAATGCTATCTCCAAGATGCATTGAAAATTTTTTTACCCTCCCTCCGTACTAGGATACTACTACAGGAATCTCGTCTGGCGAGATTCTATTGCCCATAAAACAAAATTGATGAGTATAGTTTTTGGTCACCGGCCATATCAATCAATTGTGAGGCCAATAGTATTGCAAATATTTTTTTTTCATAGCAGGAGAACTATGTACCTGAATACTTCGTTATTAGCATGAGGAGAGTCTATAAAATCTCTCCACAGCCATAACCTCATAAAAATATTGTACCTGTAAAGAATTCATTGGTTACTAACACTGTACTACCAGACTTGGTGTTTCGTATGAATGTACTGAGACAATACCGATTGACAACAGTTTCTTGTTATTAAGTTACTAAGTTTGACGAATTTGTAAGTTTTAGCGATCCAATGACTTTTTCACATAGGTATTCCGGATAATTCATAATGCTTGCAAAAAGTAGAAAGTGACAGCTTGACAGATTACCGATCCAAAGCGGCTTCTTGCTGACAGTGAGAAGCGTAGGCAACCGTCAGTCCTTTGTAACATCTTTCAGTTTGCATGGCAGACACGTAAAATACAAAGTCAGCACCGTCTATCCCGTGTCCCGGGACGCTATCTGGTTTTACTCCGCAGTTGTGGCCTGTCGCGTTACAAATTCGGCACACCTGCATCAGAAGAGTAATGAACAATATGATAAATGAATAATGTAAAAACTTGTCTGTCCGTTTGTTACACAACTTGTTTCTTTAGTACTAAGTAAAAAAAAATAACTTTCGTATTTTTTCCTGTATTTTTTTTTTTAATAGAAATATGTAATTTTGTTTCACTTAACAAGGCAAAAATTTTTATCCAATCATACTTTAAAGAAGTGCATCGGCTTTCACTGTGACTTTAATCTCTTTTTTATGTACCTGAATGAATAAAAGAAAACATTTGAAAAAGGAAACGCAGAAAGCATTGGGATTACGTGAAGGAGTTCTGCCGAACATAAAGCTAAACCCGGGGCACCCTTTTATTGCAGTACTTACGTCCAAATGCTTTTCCGGAACAACTACCTCCCCGCACATGGTCTTTTCTCGACACGTATCGATACAATACGTGTAATTATCCTTCACGAATACTTGGCTGCTTTCGCACTTTCTGAAATAAATGAAACCGATCGCTTTAATAAATCATAAATTCATTTATCAGAATTAAGGTGATCATTTTTACTTCAAGGCACACTTTAACATCCATATTTGATATGTTACACTCAGACATGATGAAAATTTAAAGACGTGTCATCTTTCTTTTTTAGATTGACTAACTGTATCTTTAATAAATTTTTCACTCTTTTAGAGTTAATTAAAAATTTATGTGTAGAATAAAAAAATATATGAATACGAACATATAATTAGATTAGCTGAAATTATTGATAGAATATTTTTCATGACAAAAATTCATTGGGGAATGATGTGGTTCAGTTGAATTACATCGATACTAATTTCCATAAAAACTACGTAAAAAGCGTTACGACGAGCAAAAGTATAAATCGCCTTAAACAAACATTGATTCTCCCACTTATATTTACCGTATTCCGTGTAACCGTTGAAAAATCGATGCAAATACATATCGACAATACCTAAGAAGTATGGTACGACATGAAAAAGTTGAGACCCAATGAAAGTAAGGTTTTGTCTGTAGCTTGACGTTGTTGTATAATAAATACAATTTATAAAATGCTATGAACTTATTTCCGTTTTTGATTAAATATATACTTCAGTGTAAACCAGATCATGTAAAATGAGAAAGAAGTTGAATGAAAATATCGTGCAGATACCACCTAATGCGCAGTTAAAGTGCTCGAAAAAATTTTTATATTTATTGGCATTGGCTGAACTAGAAAAGAGAAAATTGTACACATAAGTTTTTTCAACTGTTTTTGGAAATATATGATCAATTTTTTCTAGATATATAAATATATCTAATATAATTTTGATAAACGAATCTTCTGAAGTAGAAAAAATTTCCAACATACATTAATTTATCAAAATATGAGAGTCTAAATTCGACTATTATTTTCTTTTGCAGTTTTAACAAGAAATAATCAATTTAACACCTTTTTTTCGTGAGAATATCAGGCGATTCAACATATTTCTGTCTCTATGCAAATACTGAAGAAAAAATTGTGGAGAAAGTCGTAAAAGTTCGTGCTATAAAATTCTCAAGCTTGGGGTGTTTGCTGCGAGATATCGCGTTATTGAGTGTACATTAATTTAATGGATTAAACACGGTGAACGTTTTTCTAATGCAATTAACAGCTGTGCAGTAGATTTATTTCGATATTTTGTTTATAAAATTCATTCGCAACACTCGTTAAAATAAATTAATAAACAAAAAACATTTTTTCTTACACTTGACTTTAATTTTTAGAAGTTAAAAACCGCAATTATGTTCAAGCGTTTCCTATCATCTTCTAACGAGTAATTTCGTAGGACTTGTAGAACTGCTTTATCTTCATGACGTTAACTGACACGAATTCGATCAAATATCGTCCCAATGCACCGTAACAAGCTTTCTACATTAACGGTGTCTGTTGGGTTGCACGTAGCCTTTTCATTTAACTGTCCACGTAACAGTACGTAAGCTCAGTCTTAATCAAACTCAGACGTGTTCAATATTAATATTAATTTCCTGTATAGTGCCACGAGAATTGTTGTACCTTATCTAATACAATTCAGTTCGTTGAAACAAAAATATATTAAAACACAAACAAACAATTTTTTTCTACAGAAAAGTATAATGACGGCAATGATAAATAATAAAGTCGATGGAAAGTCTGCACTGAATTAAATTTAATTTTAATTTTGAAATAATAATTTTATTTCAAGATTAGTAAAGTTTTATTTCAGCTATAACTAACTGTTCAATGTTTCCAGCTATACTATAAGTTTGTATAATTCAATGCTAAAGAGGACCATACGTGAATTTAACTTTTACTTCAGGAAAATATGGATGATACGCGTTAGACCTTATATTTAAAGAAATAGTTTTGTTCGCACAGGTAATACAATTGGAAATTTGTCTAATTTGACAATTGTTTTAATAAAAACACAAGTTTTGGCAATGCAAAAAATAATTCGATAGTACGTTACCTATAATTATATCAGAAGTGAATCCAATACAACATTCTAGATATATCAAACCAATAATTTGATAGTGGGAATCCTGGGTCGGCAACCAATTTGAACGTTGTTTCACTTTACTTTTTTTTATTAAAAACTGAGCTCCGGCCACTTTTAGCTGTCAAATTATTGTTTGAGTTATACCTTTGATTTGGTAACGAAATATTATTTTCCGCTCGAATAACATTGTCACCAGTAGATACATGAATGGAAATACGACACACGAAATTGTCCAATTTCATGCAGCTCGATTCGCTTCGTTGGCAACCAAAATAGTATTTACCCTACTTCATTCAGGCGACGTATTTTCGTTCTAGTGAAATATTCTCTAATGCAGCTTGCATTATTATGATTACCATCAGTTTCGTAACTTCTACCGACGTTGTCTTCGGGTGTGAATTCCAATTCTGTGCCAAAAAAGAAGCTCGTCAAGCTTGACAAACATGCGCGAAAACAGCAGTTGCACTTTCCTAATTAGCTAACTTCGGGCCTGAATAAATCAGGGAATAATTCAATTAAATTGGTTAAAATTTCACTTTACTTTGTATAGAATTTCTCAAGTTAAATTCTCAGACATAGCTTAGAAATCAGAATAGAACAAAACACAGAGAAGTTTAATTACAAAATTTACATTTTGGATTTTTTTAAGTTCATTTTCATTCGTGAATTCAAAAGTTTTTGCAGTTATTTTTCATACAATTTAGACATAGATAGTTATGACAGAAAAGGGAGAAATAAATCGAATATGTCATAAAACAGAGTGGATTATCTACGTTTTGAATCAAATTTGTATTTGGAAGTAGCTTTTTGCGGGTGAAACACTGAATTTTGATAAGAGAATGTGTAGGAAACTAAATATGCAAATTCGTCTGAAATTCTAGCGTCCTGTCAAGAGATGTGCTGTCGATAAATAAATGTTTGTATGCTCCGACAAGTAAATTTGCACGCGAATCGCTTTCAAACAACAAAGAACGAATGCAATCGATTGTCAAATCATCCAATAGCTTTTGGTTCTCGTATTTTTTTATCTCAATCTCCGCTAATGTTGGGCAATTTTTTTTAGTTCCTACATAATTAATTATGGAATTAAATGCCGGAATTAAAATTTATAGTTCTGGAATAAACTGTTAAAAGTCCAATCCAATCCATCCCACTCTTAAAAAGTTGATGAAACCCTGAAGTTGCATCCGCGGCCAATTCACGCGTAATGAGTTTATTTTTTGACAGGCCGGTTTGAATACA